>JAPEIX020074857.1:0-10947 GCA_026122405.2 Zoanthus sansibaricus | reverse complement strand
ATTCCATTTGCGCTTGTTGGATATGAGATGAATATAGCCGACTCATACCCAACTCGTGCTCTTGGAATAATTGTTAAATATTATGTACTTGTTATCATGGCAAAGTTTCAGCTATTGACTTCAAATATGTAAGAAGTGGCAAGTAACAGGATTGGGATATTTTCTAAGTTGTTGTATGACTTGCTATCCTTACCATATTCACATACATTCCCATTTTTGAACATCATTTTGTCATATCTTGTTAATTTAAAGTGGGTGTGGTCAATTGACCTCCAACTGCAAAGAGCCTAATGTAAACTGGCCTATGGTAAATTGGGTATGGTCAATTGACCTCCAACTGCAAAGAGCCTATTGTAAATTGGCCTATTGTAAATTGGGTATGGTCAATTGACCTCCAACTGCAAAGAGCCTATTGTAAATTGGCCTATTGTAAATTGGGTGTGGTCAATTGACCTCCAACTGCAAAGAGCCTATTGTAAATTGGCCTATGGTAAATTGGTCAATTTAAGTTTATTTCAAGGTCAACCAGATCAAAAGTTTCAAAACGTTGTAATTAAGTTAAAAACAAAAATGTAGTGAAATTTATTATTAATAGTAAAAAACAATTACAATCAAACCCAATTTTAGCTTCTGTTTTGAAAATAATCCATCATAGGAATTTGACTTACTGTATACAATAATGGGAAATAGTTGAAACTCCTTTTTGACTCACAGATGCTCTGTAGGAGTAGCATTGAGTTATAGCTGGGACTTTCTCACTTGCTTAAAGTTTTGTGGAATAATTAACAATTAGACCTCAAGGACGAATGGACTACAAGTAATAGTCCATGAGGCCATAGGCCGAATGGACTATCCAAACTTGTAGTCCATGAGGCCGAGAGGTCTAATTGTTTTAGTATCGACCAACTAGTTGGACAGAAAAAGCAATAACAGGCCAAAAAAAAAAGCAATAACCGGTTTTCAAAATCGGCAAATTTCGCTACTTGATGACTATTACTAATAGACCACTAGAAGTGTAGCCAATCAAAATGCAGGATTTGCAATAGTCCACTAGTTGGGTAATACTAATAATAAATAGATAATAGTGATAAATACAATATCTATATAGCGCTAATCCTAGAGCTCTAAGTGCTTTACAAATAAATACAGGTTTGAACAGTTGAGGGTTTTAGAAAGTCTGCTTGAGCAACTCACATGTTATGGCGCAATTTGGCAGCCAATAAGAAGTGTCCTCACAGTTGAAGAAACAGACCACAACACCGGGATCACTAAAATAACCCTACTCTTTGCAAGAAGTGTGTGGGTTCTTTTAGGTCACTCAACAGAGAAATTGAGAGACTGGGCCTACAGTTTAACGGTTTAAGGATGCTAGTTTTGGTCTGAGTTTTGGTAAGTTCTACTTTTGCACTAGAAGTATCCATGAGTTGCCTCATCGAGACTTGATTTGTAGCCCTACAACCAGCAGAGGCAAATATGGAACATATGAAGTTGTACTGAGTGTAAACAAAGTTTCACCAAGATAATTATATCAGTCATACAAAAAATAGCCTTTATTTTCTTTTTGCGACAGTACAAACTGAGCATGTCAAACTTTTTTTTTATTAATAGCAAGTTACACAAATACAGTTTCATAATATCCACATGAAATTTACCAAAGCATTGTACAACCAATATTTCAGTAAAAACAAACCAATGTGTTGAGTTACTGTACAACAACTCTATTTCATAACTATTAAAATGACTTGAAAGATAATAAATGCCCATTTAAACAACAGTATATTTATTATAATAGTAAAATATTTTCATATCCAGTTTTTATCTTTTTTACTGGACAGACTTTTCCACTGAATGTTTAAATGTAAATTATTCTAAATGGAGTAAAGGCCATACAAACTTTTATCCCCAGAGACCAGATAGAAACAATATTTACCAAGCGAACATAACATTCAAGATTAACTGTTCTTAATAATTGTTCTTACTTATTTTTGTATACATAGACTTGGCACTTATTCACAGAACTGTTACTAAGACGCACTCTGGTATAAATTTGGAATCAACTTCAACCTATGGATCGGAATCTGCTTTTACATTTTTTGTCATTACCATGGCTCGACCCTAGTAGTAGCCAATTAGCTACACACAAGTACACATTCAATTTTGGCTAGTATATTTCCTTTTGCCATAAGTTTCTGTTTTTCTCAAGGGAGACATCTCAGAATTTCAATGCTTCTCTAGTAAAAAAAAATGGCTTAGTAGTAACATCTAAGCTGATACTAGCCACTATAGTTGAAAAGTTGCTGTCAAGCCCTGTTAACTGAAAAATAAGGCTTTTGCAACAAAAACGCAAACTGTTAGGTAAAACACTTTTATTAATAATGCTATTTATCTATCCCATATTTTATCTTTTAATATACTGACTTCTGTTACAGACATTCATGCATTGCTGAGTGATCATCTTGGCTTTGAGATAATTAATTTTGATTCTTACATCTTGGTTGGGCTAATAAAAAAGAATGTACCACTCTTCATATATTTATATTCGTGTTTAAGAAGCAAAATCACCAATGAAATTTTCTGGAGAAACAGATGTGTTAGGTGCTAAATCTACTGGCCAAGAAAAATCACTATTCATGCATGGACAATCTAGACAGATTTTCCTGTCCAGCAGGAAATAATTGAAACTAGGTATTCAAGCAGCTGGACATCAATCCCAAGGGTCCAACTTACGTATTTTAGTGATGAATAAAGGATATTTCTGGGTATGAAACTCTGACCCAAAAGGGATTTCTTCGGGTATGAAAGATGCCAGGATTTCAAAGTCGCAAAAAAAAGAAGTATGATTTTTCAGTAGTTTGTATTATGCATCAGGATTGATATCTTATTGTGATATCTTGATTTACTTTGCTATATAACCACCTCTTTATTTATCTTTCATGCATCCACTCCAATGGAGGACTCCAGTCCGAAACCTCAGTACAAAAAATTCTTTTCACTACGGTGTAAAACTCACCCTCTTTTAAAAACTGTTTCTGTAGAAACACGATGCAGCATTACATTTATGACATTTCCAGAAAATAAATAAATAGATTTGCTGATGCAAAAACTCTGAGGAATCGTTTGGTTAGGCAAAGTGACGTAGAGACTGTGTTGGTAGACAAATTCTGAAGCTGGGAGTTTTAAGGAACATATAAAATATGAGAATCTGGCCTCTGTCAGACCTGGAATAACAACTTTGTAACCAGGTCTAGAGAAAGTAATTACACCTTTTGAGATGTTACCATGGTAACCTTTCTGCACTCTTTGTTGATGTAAAATAATAAGTGCAAACCTTTGCATCTTTTTCAGGACTTGTAAACAAACTAAAATCAATTTGAAAGTTTAAGAGATTCTTTGTACGAAAGTATGTACATATTATAGAGCTTGTAACATCTACGTTGATCAGTATAAGAATTTTTATTCCGAGCTTTTGGGTTCATTGACCCATCTTCAGGGAATGATGTTTACAAAGACGTTAAAATTCAAAATGACCTTACTACATGCCATAAGCACGAGCTATATATTTCAAAAATAACGGTATAATGTGCGCACGAGGTACAACAATGATATAGGAAAAAAAAAAACTGAACAAAAACATACGATATCTAACTATGTATAATCGAGTATGAAAATAAACTCAATATATAAATAAACAACAGCAATCAAAAGTAATAAATGAAATACAATCGGTGAATACAAATGAATAAATAAATTAATTATATAACTTAGGGATGATATTTCTATAGTTTGGAGGTATAGTCCTCCCACAATCTCTGTTAAAAAGGACACATTGACGATTCGCGATTATCAGCGCCTCGGTCCATTTCCGTTTGGACCAACAATCCTGAGTCGCTAATATTCGCGAATCGTTCCAATTGATACTATGGTTGTAACGATAAGCATGTTCGGCTAAGGCAGAAGTTTTTGTCTTCCCTAATCTAACACTAGCCATGTGTTCTTTTTGACGCGTTTTCAACGCCCTCCCAGTTTCTCCAATATATTTAACATTACAATCAGCACATGGTATTTCATATACCACACCAGTTCTTCTTTCCTTCTCTATCGTATCTTTGGGTTTATTCAAACAACCAATACTGATGATAAACCAGTGACTATTCGTCGAATGAAACTCTCAGATTGATAAATCAAATTCATTTTTTATACCATATGTGTTTGCTATATTTTTTCTTTCATTGTTTTATGAATAAGAGCGTTTAATTCCTCATCCAATACGTGTGAAAAGCAGGAAAGGGATGCCATATTGCATTACTTGCCTACATACTGCAAACATCTTATAGAGAGGGAGTACGGTAGGATTGCAGTATTTGCAATATGTAGCGACTAGATTTATACTAAAATAATTTGATGTATTGATTGCAACAGGCCTAACGAAGTCAAGTGGCAGCTCATGATAGCAAGTTGTTACAGACGAAGTGGTAAGTTAAGTTGCCCCAATACTTTTCTCGTGTTGTCCTACGTCGTAGCGTGCTCTATTTTTGTCTAGAAAAACAAATTATGCTGTTTTATTCCCTTATGATATTCGTGCTGTAATACACGCTATGCAAAACGAGCGTCTCCTAAAAAAGATTGATAAGTTTGCATGAAATCGAGGTCGGTCAGCCATCGCGCATCAAAAATGTGCACTTTGGTTGTACTTAAGCCATATTTCAAGGGTTAGAGAGACCTGTCAACTTCTGTGAATAAAAATGCGTTAAAGACTTCACTCTGAGAATTTTGAAAATTACATTCCCCAGAATCGCTAAAAACGCCTTTTTCACAGTTTTGTTCAAGCATCTTAACCTTCAAAACAACGCCATTTTTGCCGTAATTGTCCGCTAAATGACTGATAGCGTCATGTTAAATGTCAGTCCTCTAATTCTTTGTTTTGATTACGCGTCCTTTTGGAATATATTTGACTTTTTTGGAAAACGTGTGAAAATTACCAATAAATGTTTAAAATACAATGACCAATAAATGCGTGATTTAAAAAATAATGCGTAAAAAACAAGCAAAATGCGTGAAGGTTGGAAGTTCTGGGTAGAGAACAACAAACTTACCGTTTCACAAGTTGTGCCTTTTGCCGCAACTTACCGTTTCACAAGTTGCGCCTTACCGTTTCACAAGTTGCACCTTTCGCCGCATCTCCTCTGCATTTTAGCGAGAATTTCAACTCATCGACTTTCAGGTTACTTAGGTCTCTTCCACCAAGTGAAGAACGCGAAATATCCGCTTCTCTAAGCGTATAATTATGTGAATTTGTGATCATTTCGGAGGAAAAACAGTCGTACAATATATCGCACAACGCTAAATGCTCGAAATGGAGTGATTGCAAGACTGACCGACTTCGATTTCGTGCAAACTCGTTACCAGTCTCTTTTAGGAGACGCTTGTTTTGCATAGCATGTATGGATGTCCTCAGTTATAATTGTCAGGGATAATGAAAAGTGTGTTCGCCAAGGGAGAATGCAATTTTAAGCTACAATACAAAATACAAATATGTACAAGTTCTTCCCCTCGGGGGCTTTTCAGTACCTGTTTACAATTATATACAGGGTCAGACAGTTGAGGATCTTAGATTGTCCGCAACAGCGGCTCACAAATATTAATAACCGTAAATGCCCTCAGTACTAGTGAAGAGACCACAACACCAGGATCACTACCCTTACACTACCATCTCGTCCTGTGATGTGAGCTTCCAGTGGGTTGGATGCCCTATGGACTGGGTTTTTTGTGGGTTAGGTGCTTCGTGGGTTAGGTGTCTTGTGGCCGCAAAGCAAAAAATTTTGAGATATGTGTAAGGACATCAAAATGGCCTCCCAACATAATTATCGGTTTGGAAACTGATTGAAAGTTAAGATGCTATGTGATGACAAGTGACTTAAATAACATTTTTTTTCTGACAATGTGTTCCAACTTCGTGTATCTTTTCTTCAAGAATTGACAGAACTATGCTAGAATCTCATGCCAGCTTGCACGACTTCATTCACCATCATCTGTCCATTCTAAAACGACCCTAACCATGCAAGTTCATCAAACACACTCAGGGATTTCATTAAGGGACCACCATCGGGCAAATTGACCGGCTGTGATTTTGGCTTTTCCTGGCTGTTTTCAGCTATTCTGTAGCTATAGTTTCCTTAAATTTTTAAAGCTTTGCCAAATATAAAAGCCTGCTCGCTCCAAATTTTAATGAAATTCCTTCACACTCTTAACCTCTGATTACTTTAAAAAATTAATTGTAATTTTAAGCTTAAAAGCTTCTAGCTATATGATAAAAGGTTGTGGTACTAAGTCTTAAGACGGCGCAGATTTTGCGAAAGGGGCTTTTAAGGAAACTGGAGTACCCTGAGAAAAACACTATCAGGATTCCACATGCAAGGCCTTGTGCTCCAGCATAGATAGTAAAGATGGTTTAACCACGTGACCATCCTGACTCCCCAGAAGCTACCATCTGTGTTTGTAGCTGATGTAGTGTACTGCGTAATTTGTACTGCAAGCAATGAGTCATATTCATTTCCATCAGGCAGCCTTTAGGGTTGCTGCTTTAGGATCTATGAATACTTTCTTGTTCCTTTTTTGTACGGCTCATTAAAACTAAGTCACTGTTTATTTTGCAGGTAACTATCAGCAGGCTCTAGAGACGTATAAACGGATCCATCACAAGTTCCCCGATAATGTCGAGTGTTCGTATAACTATTTGCTTTATATGTAGAAGTACTTAATATGACTAAAATTGATATAATCATGATAGCATATTCATTCATAAGTTGCATGGCATAACTGCTGAAAGTTTTGTTTTTATTCCTCCTTCGAAGTTCTGAGAAGAGAAAATTTTAAAAATTCTCAAAACAGCTTGATGGCAAACATTGAAACATTCGACATTGAAGCAGCGCCTCTATTACCTCCATCATAGGGATGCTAATGTGACATTATAGACTGCTATGTAGAAGAAAGATAGGCTAAAATGACGTCACTGTCAGCTCTTAAGAATGAACAAAGAAATGGCAACACTAATATCTCTTGAGATATATAATAGCTTTGTTCTAGGGATACTAGACTTATGAATTCCTCTTTCATTGAGTTTGTATCACGGTGCAAACTGCGGCTCTATGAACGATCTTCAAAGCTCATCAGTTGGTAAGAGTGCTGTAATGGCTTCCTCTCCTGTTGAACCTGGAAAGGCATGGTTACCACTCCTGTTGAACTTGGAAGGGCGTGGGCTCCACTGCTTTGGAACCTGGAAGGGCATGGGTGCCACTTCTGTTGAAGCCTGAAAGTTTTTTTTTTTTCAGGCTTCTGGTACGCAATTAGTTTTAAATTGGGTAATTAACAGCAAGAATTGTCGTAGATTTGTTAGTATAACGTTCAATTCTAACAGAAAAAATTATGGTTGTATCAATGCAGGTTTAAAGTTTCTAGTCAGGATATGCACAGACCTTGGACTGAAGGAAGTACAAGACTATGCAATCAAATTAAAAAAGGCTGAAAAGGCAAGAGAGCTAAAACAACAGGTAGGCTGATAAACTTTTTCTTTTGTTAACTTGTATTAATGTCTTACAAGTTGTAGTGTTTAAACTTAATGATAGTAACTGACTTAGTTAAGTAAGATTTACCAATTTATAAATAGGCTTTTAGTATTAAGACCTCTTGAAAACAGATTTTATCCAGTGTTAATGTTTTTTTTTCTTTTGTATTTTAAAACAGAAAAAGAATACTTTGATTTTCTAACGTAATAATCTAACTTAAATATCGATGTCTAGAGGCTCGTTAAATAGAGCTTTTATTGCAATTCTGCTGTCTTATGATTGAATGATGGTTCAACGCTTCATATAATGATTGCACGTGTTTTCTATCTTTATGGCAGAGAGCAAACAGTGGACGAAAGGGAAGCGGTAGAAGCGGCCCCAGACCCGGGAGCTCACGGACTAACAGCGCAGATAGCGGTACGTGTTGATTATTGATATTTTCAAATTTTTTTGAAGAGTGCTAGGACAAAACTTTACTTGAAGAAAATTTTAGCTGGGCAAAATTATGTTGCTTAATTAAAAAGTAATTTCTGTGGTTAATGATTGTGCCAAACTTTCGGTTCAGCTAGCAACCCTATATTTAGTTGAACATTTTTCAAATGCATAGCAAGTCCATTGCTTGCTTTTTCAGTTGGTCCTTACATTGCTTAAGATGACTACCATGAATTCTCAACCTTCAGATTTTTTTTCAAACTCACTTAGCTTTATGTCCCAGCAGACTCGGGTGCCGGTGGCAGCGGTGGTGGAAGTCGCACAGGGAGCGGAAATCGGCGGAGCTCTGGTGGTGCAAGGAACAGACAATTGGTGCTGGACAATTCAGATAATAATGATAGCTTTTCATTTGGCTCCCCTAAAGAAGTAGGTGTGTATCCAATTTAACGTTAATTTTCACGTAGACTAAATGGAGTGAGTAGTTATGAGCTACCTAGAATAGTGCGCCACCTTGATAAGGCTCACAGAAGAAAATTCTAGTAGAGGAACGTCTTTTCAACACAAAATCAATGGCTGAAAAGACAACATATAACCTTTTATGATCATGGCCGTATGTAGAGTAATTAGCCAACATTTAGAGTGTAGATTTTCTACGGAGTAACTGTCATTCAGAAATACTTGAATTTTGATTTATGTTGCATGTAGCTTCTCCAACGAAGTGCTAATTTCGAAACGTCAGCTTTGTGCTTTCCTCACGGCGATGATTAAAGTTTTTGGTTAAACCACGTGCTTCAGTTACTTGCAGACGTACTTCAACAGTTTTGTTCAAACTTCTTCTACAACCGTCCAAGGGATATCTCCGTTGGTAGCGGGCCTTAATCAAACTACCACAAGTGAACCTTATTTGAAGCATTCACGGACAGCACCCACAAGTATGGCGCTCATTACTTATATTCTCTTTGGGACACTGAGCTTCTTAGCTAGCTATGGTATGCTGATGACGAGGGCTATAAAGGTCAAAGCAGCTGTCCATGGCTGCCAGCAAACAGGCTCACTATTTTTTGTGGTAGTTGGAAGGGTTTAAGACCACTACCCATGTGGCCATAGTCCCAGAGTCAGGATGGCCTCCCACCTCTACGACCAGGGATCAACTCCCAGGCTCTGTACGTGGGCTGAGATTGTCGATCTTAATCTGACTCTGAGGGTTTTTCTCCGGATACTCCGGTTTTCCTCTCTCAGCAAAATCGACTCCCAGCTGATTAAATCTGGCTGTTGTCCTGAGCTCCGAGGTCGTGTATGGATCGTGTTCTGGGGTCAAGTGCCTAAATGGCAGCACAGCTCCTTCGGTTCAACCTTGTTGACCTGCATCCTTGGCAATTCAGCCTCTGGCTGCGAGAATACCTCTAGCTTTTACCTCTAGCTAGCTGCTTGTGCTGTACGTTTGTGCTGCACTCTTATTTTACAAGAACCTGTAAATTTTGCCGAGGGTCATTGTTCTTAATTTTTTGCTGCTTTAGCCTCAATTTGTTCTTATTTCTGTTAGCGGTTTGAAACGAGAAATCAAAACAAGAGGACATGACCTTGAAAAACAATGCTGCATAATCTTCTGTATTCATGTAATAATTGGGACAATAGTAAATCTAATAATAAATGAGAAACGGTGCTTCCGTGTTTTACTGTGCACATTGCGAATGTAAATTACAAGATTCAGTAAAGCTTCAACTAGAATTATTTTCACTTTTAAACCTCAGCCTTAACTTGTTCTTAATTTTCGGCCAATCTGAGCCTCATTGTTTGTATAAAGTTTTTCTTATAAAAAAATCGTTAATCATTACTTGAATATTTCCTACAACATCAGCTTCTTAAAACAACTTAAACCAGAACTGAACCCATTATTTGAGTTTTTACTGTTTGAAAATTTAGGCATAGTAGAACAACTATATGAAGTTTTTTTAAGCTGTTAGCCGAGCAATTCAGAAAAAGTTGAGATTTTGTAACAAATCGCAAGATCTGATCAGGGCTGAATATGTGATGTCAGCGGTTGTTTATGATGTAGGTTATGATATTAGAATGAGTACAAAGAGGAAAAACATGGTTAATGTGTGGTTCGTGGCTGCCATAAAAGAAGAATAACTTCAAAAGACAAAGATCGCTCTAAAAATATCAAGATTTGGAAGCACATTGCCATATTTAAGCTCTGAATATCGTAACATAAGTCATACCATACCGCTGACAAGCTCAATAGCGATCACGGTACCAAACCTTTTCTAAAGACATTTCTTCGTTTCTACATTTAATTTCTCAATGTTATTTGACTTAAACATAAAAAATAACTTCACAAAGTTAACCTACCATACCAAAAGATTCAAACAAAAATAGGGTAGTCTTAGTCTTCAGTTGTCCTTTAAAGCAATTATCAAAATCTTGAAACTTGTGTTGTACTTACTCGCTGATGCTTTTTCAAAAATTATTTTAGGAGTGTGTCTGAGTTAGTTGTGTTCGTAAACTCAACGTCATTATATACTTTGTTATTTCTTTTTCAGATGCGACGTATTCGGATCCGCTTGGCGAGGCGCCCGCGAGACCCAAGACTGCGGCTAGACGGGGACAAGCTCAAGATGACGAGTTTGCTGACGAAGAGCTTGGAGACGACTTATTACCTGAATGATATGTGCTTAGATTACCAAAACCAAAAGTTTTAGATTCTACGAACCATTGTTACAAAAGAGTAATTCTTACGGTTAAAACAAGCGTGAAGCCAAGTCCTGGTTGGGCTTATTTTATTACTATCTCCAATATCTCCTTCTGTAAGGCTGTATAGATAATAAATGAAATTTCATTTATATATATATATTTGTATACTATCTGAACTTGTTTAGGATGTTTTTCCAGAGTGCTCAACACTTATGGAGCATTGTCTAACACCCATCAATAACACATTTTTCGTGAGCTC
>JAPEIX020074720.1:0-10950 GCA_026122405.2 Zoanthus sansibaricus | reverse complement strand
ATACTTACAAAAACAAAGAAAATGAATGGTCATTTAATAAGGTTTCATCAACAGGTTCAAAAGTTAAGACAGGTTTACTTTATATGAAATCATTTTTAGCAGGACAAGGGTTAATAAAGAGCTTATTCAAACTCAAAGACAAAAATAATCACCCGTTCCAAGTGATCCATCATGACGTCATGCCCAGGTGGCGAGGAATATGTCGGAGAAACTGTGAGGAATTTGGAGGTGCGAATTGCTGAACATAGTGACCGCAAACAAAAATCATAACCAGCGCCTCACCTCCAAAAGAACCCAAACCACGTATTTGACTGGGAGATTCTTTTCAAAGCACGTAATCTTCTCAAGCGAAGAATCGTCGAGGGACTTTTTCTTCAGAGACTAAGCCCCTCCCTAAACAAACAAATAAAATGTTTTATTGTGCAACTTTTCCCTAGGGGAATAACCTAAAGTTTAAAAAAAACCCTAACTTTCCTTTTGTACTATATCTGAAGATGACTTAACAGTCGAAAACGATTGTTTTACCCGCCACTTTTTATATTTTCAACAAGCCTTTTATTATATGCTTTTTTAAACATTTAGAATGTGCTAGATCTTCCTCGCTTTTCAAACTTTCTTAAAACATTTGAATCACGTGGGTACACCAAAGCAACAAAAATTACTTTCAAAGAATTTTAAATACTTCCTGGGGCGAATGAAATTAATGTTTCCTTTTGAAATCAGATGTGTGATTTTACACTTTGAAGCTTTCAAATAAGTCGTAAAATTACTACCGTCTAGTATTTAAAAGTAAATCGATCAATCTACTTTTCAATTGTTTGACAATGATAACCCTGTTTGCTTTGTGTAAGGTGTAAGAATCCACATCTGGCTTTCAAATAAAGTCAGTTTTTTTTTCAAACATTGTATAAAGAATTCAAACGAAAAAAAAATGTTAAGTTATTCTGTTTTGTTTACGTTTGTTTTGCAATTTTTCTTTCTTAAATCATAGCAAAAGCCAACTAAACAACGCCAAACATTCTCACTCCGTTTTTACATCTTTTCCAAAGGTTTACCGCCTTAAGGTCTTGTTTAAACATTTTATGTTAAGAAAGTAGTTGTGGTATGAATTTAAGCGTAGTTGATATTCGATGTTTCATTCTAAAACAATCCCGCCATACAATTACTTTTTAAAACTATTGATCCCAGTACGCGTTTTAAGCCTGCTGGTAATGAAAATTACACGTGGTCTCTCTCTATCTCTCTGTTACTTCCCAATTTAACATGGCAAGTTTGCATGACAATTTAATTCTTTCAAAAAGAATGTTTTCCTAGACAATAGCCAAAAAACAGAGTCGTCATTTTATTATTTTTAGTTGATTCATTTTGTTGGGAAATACATAATACAAAATTAATAACTTTTTAAATGTATCCATCTTTATTTTAAAGAGAGGTTAACAGTGAAATAATACCCAATATATTAAAAACACACAAACTTATTGATCTTTACGCAAACAGTCATCAATCTTAATTTAATTAATATTGCTTTTTTATATTTTAACTGGTGAATTTAGGTTTTCATGAAAAATGTTTTTGCTAAAACAAACCCAACACATTTAAACTTTTTTCTCTTCTTATTGACGAGTAGTGATTAAATTAAATACTTCTTTTCCAATATCTAAATTATACAATTTTGTACAAAGCCAAAATTATTTACAATACTTGATTTAAGTTCGATATGTCACTTTGTTCACGGCGTAGGCTCTCTAAGAGCTGAACTGATTTACTGAAATTACTTTGAAAAAACAAAAAGTAGACTTTGAGTGAAGATGGCAATCTTGTACGCCACGTGACGTGTAAGTCTTGGCTTCTTGATAAATGGGTCGTTAGCGAGAGAACCTATTGAGCTTTGGGTGCTAATCCGACGCTAATATAACTTTAAAGTCTTTGTTTGGTCGCCATACTGGCTGAATGAAAACCATCGAGCACCAAACTCAATCACTCAGGCTCAGTTCAAAGCAGGAATACTCGCATAGTTCATGATTCCCTTATTTTTGTCTCGAAGTACGTTGGTCCGACTATGCGGTTTAGTTTTACCTTTTTTCTCCTCGACGTTAAAAAAAGTATTTTTTTTTGTACTTTTTGTACTTTAGAAAGCATCTTTCTTGATGTTGTCATCTGTTTAAGAATAAAAAGTATTATTTTTATTGTATATGAAGCGTAACTCAGTGTTTCTGAAGCAAACAGTGTTCAAGTCAAAAGGGGTCTTCAGTGCTATAGTTCAGATGTGGCTGGCCGAGTAAAGAATGGTCGCATTTGATAGCTGGAGTTCATTACGGAGGGTTGGGCAGCATAACTATAACTCCACGGACTTGCCTCTCCCGTCGTCCTTCTATGGTGAAGATCTTCATTTAGGACTCGAGGTTTAGGGGGCATTTGCGTTCGCGCATAATCGCAGTGGAGTGTCGAGTATTTTGGATGAAGGAGTTGTTGCACTGCACCACCGTTAAAACCCGTCAAACTGCTCAGGAAAGCGTATTTAGCAAAACGCTCGGCTGCCTCGGCGCGCTGTCTCTTCAACTTCATCCTTCTGTTTTGGAACCAAGTTTTAACTTGAGTATCTGTTAGATTCAAAGCAGTTGCAAACTCCGATCGCTCTTTTGTTCCAAGATACTTTTGGTGACTAAATCGTTTCTCCAGTTCGTAAACTTGTTCCACTGAGAAAGACGAACGTGACTTTTTCGCTTTGCTTAACATTGCTTCATTCCCAGAGGACTCTGAAATTAACACAAAGGAGAAAAACTTATGCTTACAGTTTTTTAAAGTAAGAATGTACAAAATGTCAGTGCGCGCTCCCCATAAAGAAACAATCGCTATTTGACTAATCGCGTGCGCACCTCGGGACCTCAACAAACCCGAATTATATCCGGAAGCCATTCAATGACCAAGTAAATATTTGCGCAACACAATTAAATATAAAGTATTATTGCAAAAAAAATCAACGATCTTCATAAGTAAATACTTTGATTCACACTTCCTCATCAAAAATAAGTTATTAAGATTAGGTTTTAACCAATAAGTAGCTTTTCTTTCAAAACCGCAGTTCTGCTCGGAACTGCTTCGATGATCCGAAACAATCTACTGCGGAAATGGCTTGACTTGGTTGTTTTCGACATTTTCAAATTATCGGATGCATTCTGACGACAGGATTCCTTCCTTAAATTTTTTTTTGTATTGTTTGGTTTTCACAGTAGTGGGAAATGTTGAAATGTTCAGTGGAGATGAAGCATCTCTTTATCAACAAACGGCCAAAGACCTTTAGTGTATTTTTAAATATAAGTAATAGCTGTTTTCTTGGCCGCAGGGAATGAAATAGGAGTACTGGCTGCTATTTATGAAATAATACAAAATCTTTATTTTTAATCGGTTAAGAGTGACCAAATTATGATAGAAAAAGCAAGGTGGTTGACGAAGATGCAAGTGCTACATTGAGTAAATTAGGACTATAACATTGTACTATAAAGGGGATTACTGAGGGGCTTCAAAAAGTTCAAATTAAATTACTGAAAGAACTACTCTCTGCCATAAAGTACATAGCTAACGAAAAACAGTTAAAGAAGAAGTATATATGCGGCAAGATTGGTCGAGTGAGCTCACAAACCTTTGTCGAGAAACCCTGAAAAAGGCGGTTTGACCATTAAGTCTTCCGAGCTTGATTCTCTTCTTTCCCCTTTTTCTGCGTTGCTGTCTTGGGAAATCAAATCTGCTACCAGAAATGAAGCCTTTCTCTTAGGAGCTTTTGAACTTGTTTCATCTTCAATGCGAGAAGATGCCATCATGGTTGTTTTTGGTATCAACCCTTGCTCCATGTGTTGTAACTTGTTTCTCCGTTGAACTCCTTTTCCGCATGCGACAACTGTTCAGACCTACAGACAATGTGCGAATGAAAAAATTTTATGGGTTCTTGAAAATCAATTTCATTTCCTATTATTTTCTATGAAAGCGGACAACGATGCCATTCAGCTAATTGTAAACCCATACTAATTTGGCAAGTTTGGTCAAAGTTCAAACAACGCCATTGGTTGAAGAGCTTGTTAATATTCAGATCTCAATAGTTGCACAATATGAAATTAGTTTCATCTAATGGTCATTTGGTGGCCGTAAGTAGTTTGCCGTAATCTTACGATAACCGATGTTGCTAAATCCTTCCGTACTATTCAACATTTTAGAGAGGATCATAAATCTATTGATGCAGAGAGCTTGGTCAAATCAAAGCTATGGAAATTATTCAAATGAAGATTATCTGAAAATCAAATATCAATTGTGGAGCTTTTTTATTTCAATTCTTTTTTCATTAAAGCATATTCTCGAGGTTTGTGTGTGTGTGTGTTATTTTTTCAATTTCTATTGATAGTAAAAACAAGTCGCATTTATATAGAATGAAATAGATGATGGATTCATTGACTTATTTAAAGATTGAAACAAAATCAGTTGTTTTACATTTAACTGCTAACATTGAGAATTGTTTAAAACGACATAAGTTAACGAGCCATTTATTCAATCAAGAAGCCAGTTTCATGGCAAGGCAACACTCTCGTTAAGAATGAAGACAATTAACGGAAAAGAATCATAGTTTATGTTATCACCTATAATGTTTACTTAGGTAGACAAAAAAAAATATTATTTACAACCTTTGATTAAAATATTGCTTTTGAATTACAGCAATTATACAGGCGTTTGAGGGCAGAGCACGAAATGGTACTTAGAAGACTTTAGCTATTGACCTTTGTTTGCATAAAAGCTCTATTTTTTCTGTTCAGTTTTAAACTTATTTGCGCAAGAAGTTTGTGATGTACCTAAAATATAAATGTATATATACCTTGATAAGTACATAAAGGTTAGTCGACTTGCGTGTGGCGCCGACGGGACTTTCAGAATAAACACTTAGATGTCCCTTTACTTCAAACTACACACACCATTGTTGGTGCTAAACGCGTTCAAATACAATATACCACGCCATTTTCAAGCCCCGTTACTCAGTAGTTGATAGGCAGTCAATCGATGAGTATATTAGAGTTTTCCACGGTTGAATAATAGCCTTAGTCGCGTGGCTGAAAGTCGATATTGATCAATCCCCTCCGGTCACGTACAACGTGAACCATTAATCTGCAGTTGAATAGACAGGCAGACGTGGAATAACATGAATTGACATCATAACTGAAGCATTTGGTCACTTTTAAGTGTTTACTAAAATAACACATGAGTGGGATGGATCTTTCCGCGAACAAAAGAGCGGTGTTGGAAAACTGGTTGTAATATTCTAATTACTGAAATTAAAAGATTGAAAAACTCGAAATGTCAAAAAAACTACAAATATTGAGAGATTTTTTTTATTATTATTGTTCTACTTTTGAAAAAAAATGGTAGCGATGCAAATTTAGTAGATAACGGATATTGTTCCTTAGCCGCCTTTTATGTGGATTATTAGGATTTTTATGATGTGCCCAAACATACCCTTTTTAGTCCTGATATGAATTCTAACGAGTTGACTAATCATTTCTTGGAAAATCTATTCATAAAACTACTTCCTTGTACGGAAAATAATTGCTACCAGTGATTCATATGATGCAAATTTCATTTCATTTTCTTTATTTCCATTTTAGTGAATACATTAACATTTTTATTGTTAAATCTAGGCTTCAAATAGCTGCGCTAGTCTAGGCAGGCTAGATTTATTAAAACTGAAAACATTTTAAAAGATTCATTTATTTTGATCTTAAACATGAAAAAGAAAAAAAAAGACAAGGAAATTATAAAATAAAACAAAAAGTTGATTAGAGATAACTATAACAACAAAATTTGGCAAAAAAAAAAAGGTCTATAAATTCAATATTTACTTTGTGAAGTGCTTTTACGAACATTTGTTAAAATGGCGGAACTGCTGAGATAGCTGTCTTAAAAGCGGAAAAAGACTTCTAAAACAATTCCAGTTTGGAATTCAGAAAAAACATTTATGAATCCGTGACTGTGTATAAATTTCTCCTAATAAAATTACACTGTTCCAAAATTTAATTCATAGTTTTTACAACATTGTCGGACTATCTCTGCATGGCGCTTATAAAGACCTAAACTTCTTTTAATAAGAACAAGCTTAATAAGAACCGTGAAGCTCAAATCCCCTGAAAAATAAAAACAAATTAAAAATAATCTGAAGCTGAAATGAAAATGTTAAGGAAAAATGAAAAAAAAACTTTTATAACAATGGTGAAACCCAGCGAGCAGTCGCACTTACTTATTTTAATACTAACAAACTCTAACTGTAACAATTACTGTGTTGTACAATATACAAATATTGTCGTATCTCCTTCGAAGTTTGTACTTGGTCACTAAATGTATTGAAATGACATAGTTTGTCTTAAGATTAGTAAAAGTGTTTCCTGTAATAGCTGTCTTCTAATATTCTAAGCCAGCCTTAATCCTTTTGAAATGTCAAACTCATAGACTTTGCTAAGTTAAAAGCCGTAACTTTGTTTTCAAACCGAGCAAAGATTGAATTTACTCGCCCTAGGGCAAGGAATCTTCTGATTGTGAATGGTTACCGATGTATAAAGAAGGTTTCATTAACTGATTTTAAAAAAAGTTTAAACAAACAAAATTAAAATTTACTGTCTCTCATTGCTTCAACAAAATACTGTATACGGAACTTTTATTCATGTTTCATCAACTACTTTAAATGTTATCAATGATTACCGACAAAAGAGATTCTGTTGTTCAAAATATCAATGATCAGACATTTTACTTGGACAGTCTAAGAGTTGAGTATTTGTGGCGTCCTTAATCTGCCGGGTAAGGAGAAGCATCTAATGCATGGGACAAGTCTAGGGTTAAATTAATGCGACTGAAACGTGCTTTTTCGACCCTAAATTAGAAACTCGGGGCTACCAACTTTTTCCGTTGCACCATTAATATCTCAACGACGCTGGATTCTGCAAAGTTTTTTTCCTCAATTGTTTCGCAACCTCGTTTCAGTATTGTAGTGTTCATCCTACGAGTTCCTTAACGGAAAAAATTAGTTGAATTCATTTTTTCTTGATTAGTTTCAACAAAGCATTTAACGAGTCTATTGCTAGATGTTGAAAAAATTTGTTTCTTTGAGAAAATTCAAATATATGTGTCATCTTTAAGTTTTCCAAAAGTCATCGAATTCATTCAAGTTGGTATTAGACAATCGGCTCATGCACCCGGGCGGCATCATGTCTGATATAACGTTTACCCACTCGAAGACAATAAAGACAATTTTTTTTTTATTTTAAGCTTTTGAGAATTGTTATTCTCATTTTTAGAAGCTAGAGTGCTTTAAGACTGCTGTTTGTTGAAGCCATTTCCGTTATGTGTATGGTGCTCTGCCACTCCCTTAAACTGTTCACCTCCTCGGAAATCGACCTTTATATCACTAAACATTACGGCAGTAAAATAGTCACTATGTCTCCTTTCTCATCAGCCTATATTTAAAAAGTATTCCTTAGCTCGTTAGTGAATAAATGGCATTTAACATATATGGAGCAATCATTGTTAATTTTATATCCTTGTTTTTTTTTACATTTTAGCTGGTATAAATCTTTATTACTCCTGTTTGTATAAATGTCACAAAAATACACCAAAGATGCATCTTGTACACAGCTTTTTGTCCAATGTACTTTGGTATATGATTGAACTAAATGTGTGATTTATGTTATTAAAAAAGCAAAAGTATTTTACTCGTCTCATTCTTATTTCGTTATTCAACATATTTATATTAGAATGGAACTAGTTGTGGAAACTGAAGGACATCTGGTGTTAGAAGAATTAAGCCAAGCACTGTGGAAACCTACATATCATATTTGTGAATAGTGAAAGTTTGGTCTTTTAATTAATTATGCAGAAAGTAACGAGTCGTATGCTTGCTAAAATTGGTTTGCAAAGATATTGAAATATAACATAGGCTCGCCGTAGTGTAACTAAAGACTTATTTGGCCAATGCAAAGTGCGACTTACAAACAAATTGTGAAGCCGAAACTTCATTGTTTGATAAGAAATGGATCTCATATATTCATATAATATGTTCAAGGAGAACCGAATTCTGAGCATGCTTCAAAAATCTTTGCTTCTCGTCTTAAAAGAAAGGGTTTTTGAGGATGTGTTAAACTCATAGCAGATTGCATAATTTGCAGTATGTTTTTCGCTTTTTAATCAACCAACGATATTATTTTTAGTGTTTGACTGAGATTTGGACCTGACCATGAAAACTAGAAACTATATCTTATTCCTTAAAAGGGAGTTTCCAGCTTCACAACAACGGAGTAACGTGTTAGTGCGTTTAAGCAAATTCAAAACTGACTTAAAGGGTCCATTGAGGTTGCGCACAATTAATTTCGATGTGGTAACAGCGAAAAATAGCCACGGATTTATAGGGGAAGGAAACCGAGAATGTACGTGAATTACTGTCATTCTTTCCTTATTCAAACCGTTAATTATACTCCTTAACAACTTATAAAGTCTTCTATACGGTACGTCTGTTGATTCCGTAAGATACTAACTAGGTCTTAATTGCTTTATTTTGCTCAAATTGCTAAGACGAAGAAAAACTGATAACCAAGTGTGCTTTCGGAATGCTTCAAATAGAGATATGACTTACAGCAATGACATTTTGTCGAAATTCCAAGCCTATCGAACATTTTAAAAATACATATGCGTTTATTTCTAAGTTTAGAAGCAAAATTTTAGAATGTTAAACGATTCAACACAACTATGAGTAACAAGTAGCCGTATTTTTAACATCAGTCCTGCGGTACAAGCCTAACCTGCTAACGGCTGATGATTTTACCGAATTCTTTTCATAGCCAGCGCGTTGATCTGACTACATGTCCCTTTTTACAATACATATGAAAGTAACAGCTTGTGATAGTGCAAATTATTTGAACTAACCTCAAGTTCTTTCTCGCAGTTCGTGTATCGATTATTTTCCTCACAGCTCAGATGAATGAAAAAAGAGAAAGAACATCAAACAATGTATAACTACCCCAGTATTTATTACTTTAACAAATTTATGCAAAACTATGGTGTGCACGTGTACTATTTTGTCATGCGCAGAGTTCTAAGAGATAATATAGCAAAATACATTTGAGTTGGTATCAATAAAAATCACGTACAATATTTAGACGAGTTCTAATATCCGGAAAATGAGGATGTAAATAGGATGGTGGAATATTCAATAGAATATAAAAGAATACAATAGAATATTTATTTCGGTTTAACTTGCATAGACAGAACTCCTTGAGTTAACTACTACTGCTGCTGCTACTACTACTACCACTACTACTACTTTTGTAAAAGATTGTAAACTATAATTTCTAGTTCTGAAAAGTAATGCTTTGGCAATATGTAACAACTGTTTTATATCATGCTAATAAAGCTTGTTACTACTACTACTACTACTACTAGTACTACTACTACTACTAGTACTACTACTATTACTACTACTACTACTAGTACTACTACTACTGCTACTGCTACTACTACTGCTGCTGCTATTACTACTACTACTACTACTACTACTAACACTATTACTACTACTGCTACTACTACTACTCCATTACTACTATTACTACCATTACTAATACTACTAAAAACTAAATTCCGTCATTCAGATACTTTAACCTTACAGTACTAACTTCATAACTAACATTCTTTCAAGCACATAAAAAAAGGCATCATTCTATTTAGCCAAATTCACAAACAAGTGTTTCTCAACCAGAACAACCACACCCTCCAAATAAAGTATTTCAATGCTATCATTGTTATTATAAACATTTTTGTTACATAGTTACTGCTTCAAATGTAAAGTTATATTCATTTGTTTTAATCGTTTTGTTGATTTTTGGTTATATAATCCATTTTGTAGAGTATTATAGAATTTATTTTGTAGTTCTGAAAAGTATCATTGTTATTCTTATTATTATATTATTAAATTATAATTAAAATTTAGATTATATTTTTATTGTTATTGATATTATTATTATCTATACTTAATGTCTGCGATTGAATTAACTCTAGAATCCTCTCTATTAACGCATGAACTGTGTTTTTTAAAATAATGTACGAGTATGTGTATATGTACTGGGGTTTAGTTTTGCACCTTATTTTCACCTATTCCATCGGTTGTTACATCAAAACGTCGAGTACCGTAATTAAACAAAACATATCACTATGTCCTTCTTGTTAATCTCTTGAACTTGCGCCCGCCAGTCTATCTATATACAGAAAAAGTCCTTCTGTTTAATATAAAAGGATTCCGGTTTCTTGAATAGTGTTAGGAAACACCTTGTTTGTAAACGTTGAAAGGAGCTGTTATGTTAATTAATCAATGCATGTATGTCAACTAACCACAAAATTAATAGCTTCTCTACACAAAGCATAAAGCAAGATAGATGACTCTATACTATATTCTGGTCGCCCACTGGTACTCAAACACATTTTGTTACCAGACTTCTGGCGCAATCATCTCGCTTAGTAGTCGGTTCTCAGAATGTATGGCAAAGCGCATATCACAAGACACAGTCTCGATGAATTAAAAATAGATGAAGTGATTAATACCCGCTTCGGAGTGTCAGTTAAAGAAACCATCATCCGAAACGTCAGTCAGTGTTTATTTCTTGTTTCAACGCCATATAACTTTAAAAATGTGTATATCTAAATATATCTATAAATAGATGATAAAATAGATGCAATTATGACTGGTTTTGTAACCGATATAACGGAAAAGCAATTCAGTTGATTTGTCGACATAAATACACTCAGTGTGGCGGCATTTTTTTTATTTATTTATTTTTTTGCAGAATTCTTTTCCTTAATTACTTACAATTGTCTTAACTTTTGAACCTGTTGATGAAACCTTATTAAATGACCATTCATTTTCTTTGTTTTTGTAAGTAT
>JAPEIX020074703.1:0-10951 GCA_026122405.2 Zoanthus sansibaricus | reverse complement strand
CAATATTTCCATGAAGGGACGAGGTAACCATTTCTTACAGTTGCATTATGTCGTATCTGTGTCAAGTGCAAGGTGTTTTGAGTCATGGTTGAATATATTAAATCTGAGAGTACAACAATGAAATTAATGTGGCTTAAAAACTATGTCATTAGTTTCATGACAAGTAAAAATTATATCATAAGATTCGTGAAAGCATTTTCATAAATTTTTAAATAGAAAGGGCAAATTTGACGATTTAATGTTACATCAAAATGAAAGACTTATAATTATAAACACCGAGGAATTAGCCCGGTATTATGGCCATACACCACGATATCACCCGACATTAATATTTGAAACACTTTTAACAATAGGAGAATTTTGCACAATAAAAGCTCGAGATACACAATGTAGATTCCCTTATTTACAACAAAATCATAAAAAACGGAGGGGACTAAATATAAATGTTTTCTTGTCTGTCAACCGCCTTTAAAGATATCAAATTTAAGATTTGTAAAAGATGTATTACTTTTTATATGTATTTTGGCGTAATAAGTATTTTAACTCAGCAATGCCAAATGAAATGCCGAATATGTCGGGCTCAAAATTTCTTTGATTTTGTATTCTATTTTAGTTAACTATAGTTTCCATTTTCGAAACCCACTGACTACTCCAATTGCTTGGGCTTGTAAATGGAAACGATTTTAATTTTAACTTTAGCTATATCAGATTGAAAAAACTTACCAAATCGATTATTTGATTCAACGCAATATCAAAAGTGATATTTACAGGCGTATTTCTGTCCCCTTGTGGAATGATGTTTCTGCTGTAATTCCGAAACAAGTCCGTTTGTAGCCTCTCAAGGGCTTCATAGTGTTCTGAACCTAGAAGATTTAACATCAATCAATAATCTAGTCTCTTTTAATGCATGTCGCCTAGCTTTTACAAACAGCTTAAAAAAATTACACAAAATACTTTCTCATAATCTATAGAAAAATTTCGTTTTGTGGAAGACTATTGGCCCACGAACGCTAAACTGCAGTCAGTTTTTTAATCAGGAAAAGCAAAGATGGAATTAAAAACTGACGACTATAAGTTTGTATCAAGTGCGTCATATTTAGCAGTAGGGGGAATGGAATAAGGTTGTTGAGATAAAAGAGATTACTGTACTCAAACCATGTATTATTTGAAGAATGAAAGAAATTTTGTTTAACAAAAATTGTCTGCTGAAAAAAGTTAGTTTTTGTATGTTTATGAAACAAAAAATCCTTTTACCTCTTATAAGCTTTTCTACGTTGGTTTTTTTTCTTGTGGGCCAAATTTGTATCAGATACTTAGTCAGGAAGAATTTATTGTATCAGTTATGAAGTAGTCTTTGTATCTAGTATGTACGGAAACTGACTCACCCGAGTGGGCCAAGGAAATCGTCCCCAAAACCAAGGCAAGAAACCAATTCGATTTTTCGCCTAAGAAATGCATATCTTTGACTTTTACAAAAGTCCTAATATGCAAATCGTTCATCCGAACTTCAGCTAATAATCATTTTAGGCCCGGCTGTTATTACGTGATAACACCTGCAATGTCGATAGACATCGCTTGGTTGATTGCCGATGTATTACAGTTTATTGATTTTCTATCTTCCGGTAAGGATCGAGAAGTTGATTTTATAACTGCAACACAGCCCTTCTGATTTTTTCAAGCTTGGTTTTTGGTGTACTTCATGAATTTAATGATTAATGTCGAGTTGTATTAGACGATACAGTACTTACTAAACAATTCCTTAAAAAATTAGGAGCTTGTTTGGTTTCTGATTTAACATTCGAGTGTAAACAATAAAAATCACAATAAAGTTTGGTTGAAAATTAGAAATTTAAATACAGTTTGTTAAATTAAAAAAGGCCTTTTTTGAAACTACGAAGAATGTTTTTTATATAGCTGCTTATTATCTATTTTGGAAAAATTTCAGTGTTTTAGATTTTTTAGATTTCTTTTCGAACTCATGATCATGGCCGACATAATTTCAATGGCACACCTTTTTTGTTTTTCTTTCGATTCTAGAATGACCGACTCTTTATGTGGGAAACAAAATTAAATACATAAAATGAATAAAAGATACATTTCACTTGTACAACGGGTTAGGTCTCAGCCCAGTAAAATCTTGAGCGGAAAACCGATTTATGATCACGCACCTTGACCTCTAATAAAGTCTAGAGACATATGCATTCATGATACGATAACTCAAATTTGGCATTTGTTTGATATGCCTGTTATATGTTGCGCAGTTGTTTATTTTCCACTAATTAGTTTTGAAGTCTTGTAAAAATATACAGCTAAAAAAGTTATAACTTTCAGATACACCCAAACCAATTTTAGAAACGAAAATATCTATTGAAAGTAACAGTTTATTGGTAAAATGTTTTTCATGATAGTAAGGTCTAGCTAAATAGATCGATGCTATTTGGAAACATTCAGTGTTTGTTACGACTGGACAACATAGTACAGAGCCACGAATAATTGCTGATTTAAAATTTATAGTTATATCTTGATTTCTATCCAAACTGACACAGCGTGCCTTCCAACTTTTTGCTGTTGCAGCGAGTGAATCTGGAGCGAACGAGCGAAGACAACACTTATAATCGACAAAAAAGGAGGCGGCAGAGGAGTTTTGCTTGAGTTGCAGCTCATCCTGGTCAATGCACAGTGGCTTGTAAACGAGTTTCTGCGCAGATATTTCTTGGCACGTGCCGTCGTGCGTCAACCAAGCTATATTAAAGACCTTAAGATACGAGGATGGCAACGGCGACGGGAACGGTAAAGAACAATAGCCTAATTATTGAATACAATAGCTGCACGTTGGAATGTAGCGAGCTGACCGCCACTTCAACGTCCCGGAAAGCTCACTTTTGTGGTTCTCGGAGGACAACGTGAAAGTCAAAGAACAAAATTTAGCCATCTTTGTTTGCCTTCGAGAGTGAACTTTTTATCTTTTTCAGTTCGAGAATCGTGTGCAAAGCCGAAATGGAAAATGTATAGATGATCTAAAACGGAAAAACTAAATGAAAAATAATATTTTTCACAACTGCTTTCGCCTTTTCTTCCCGTTCTCGTTTTTTTAAAGTCCCTATTTCGCCATCGGACGGGAAGGGATCAGGTGAGTGAGGACTTTCCGAAGTTAAAGTACACCTTTATTGGTAAAATGTTTAGGTTTCAACAAGCTTATGTTCACAATTTGTTCTCTTTGGATTTAGAAATTCAGTATTATATGTCAGATTGTTTAACAGCTTGAGTTTAGTCGTTTTTCGACAAAAATAAAAATCTTAACCCTATTCCAATCATTTCCTCAGCACATTTTACAGCAATATACACCTGTTACGGTGCATTCTCGCGGTTGCCATACAGAATCGTCACTAGTAACAAGACGCTCTAGGAGCGTATACTTGAGCTAACTGTTCAGTACATATCAAGTATTATATCAAGTATTATTTCGCTGCTGGCACCAGTAACAAGAAGCTCTAGGAGCGTACGTATACTTGTGCCAGATAAAAATAGCCGCTGTCCAGTATATCAAATATTACATCAAGTGGCTGAAGACCTCGACACAAACAAAAAACACGGGGCAAACCTAAACTTGTGTCGCGCTTCGCTGCTGGCACAAATAATAAAAGGATAGAGATGTGTGAAAAAAAAAAGGTCCGTGACAACAGAAAGTTAACAGAGAGTGAAACGTTCATTTATCACGTGGGGATTAAGAGTGCTCAAATTGTGAATTAGTCGCATTTCTTTAGTCTAATCGTTAAGGCCGTTGATGACAGAAAGTCCAAATGCAACAAAATTAAAATTAGAATGATGAGAGGAATTAAAATGGCGAGAGACAGGTTAAAATAGGTCGTTCTTACGTATGTCATAAAGGTGATCTCTGATGCAATCACCTAAACGACAGCCAGTTTCCCCCTTATATAATTTGTTGTAGTTTTCAATGGGTAATTCTCTGATATTGAGCTGAAAGCATTTGGATCAGCTGTGCTACTAATAGTTATCTGAACAGACAATTAAAGTACTGATGAAAACAAGTAGCAAAACAAAAAAGCATTGAATGCAGTAAATAATATTAGATGTTGTGCAATTGAAATGATCGCTGATGTTAATAAAAGTAGACTTGGGGCCGTATTAAACTGAGACTGAGGTACGTGAAACGACAAAAGTGCAAACTAGTTAGTGCAAACTCGTGTAATCTTTCCCAATGGACACTCGGCACGGTGGAAAGACGTTTCAAACGTCATTTAGACGATTTCGCTGACTTATTTTCCCGGTCGAGTTATAAAAATAAGCTGATTCAAACATAACAGGCCGATCGCAAACTGAGGCACAAACTAGTTGAGTTATGTTACAGTTCTGTTTTGTAATTAAAAACGCAGAAAAAAGTCCATCACAAGCTTTATTGTTTTGTTCTCAATCACATTCTATAACAGATAAAACACTTTCTGGACCAAATATGAACTCCCGTGCTACTCAGAGAGTTTCATTTTTGATAAAAACAGATAATAAATATTAATAAAGTTCAAAGACATATGAATATATGTGTCTAAAATCCACTTGCGCGATTGGACAAAATCGAACGCATGATCTCAGCAAGTTGAAATCTTCACAACCGTGACGGTAGTTGTTGACACATGGCTTCAGAGTGCGGTTTGAAAATGGATGAGTCTTCAATAATTAACAATTAAGAAATAAAACATGTTTTCTGTGCTTTCATAGTCTGGTGAAAACAGAGGCAAATTAAACAATTCGTGAGCAGATTACCGGCCGTAACCTCAGGTTAGACACCGTTGAAAACATACTTTGATGTTTCAGGTTTTAGTCCCTTAAGTCCCTTCCTGAGAAGGAAGGATGAACGTCCGAAACGTCAATATTTGAAGTCTTCTTTTCAACAGTGTCTAAGCTGAGGTTAACGTACACTTTGTGTGGCCGTTGTTTTCAGTTACTTTTCACAAATGCTTAGAATTGACTTAAATGCATTAATTGAAAAAAAAAATTAAATTTGTAAACTTTCCTGACACCGTTTAAATTTGTAGTTCATTATATAAACTATCATTATGCCATAGCTGGTTTTCTGTTATGAAATTAACCAAATAACCTTCTCGAGAAATGTTGTATCTTTTTAACTCATTCATTGCGAAACAATAGTCGGATAAGTAATCGTGGAGAGTTCTTGGGTATATGCGTAGAGGAATGCGCGAGCGCGTTACGTTAGCATAAGGGTGCGTTCGTTTAGGCCAATTCTTGAATAGGAATACATGGATTTTTCGGGAGAGTTGTTCGTTTGAGACCTATTTTGAGTTCGGATTACTTGGAATACTCTTCCGCTCATTCTTCTCCCGATATCAGAATAGCCGGATAATCCAGAATAGTGACGTCACACACACTACTGAAAGGCAATAGCAACAACAACATCACAAATGGCGGACAACCGGTTCGAGAACAAAGAAAACGCCGAACCAGCTGTAATGCCTACTCCAGAGCTACAGAAATCCGCTGACCCAAATTGAAATTACCGCGAGCATTTAAGAATGCATGGATTACTTGGAATAACTGTTCGTTTGGTAAATGAAAATCCAGAAAATTCAGATTATTCCAAAATGTATTTCTATTCCGGAATAGACAGAAACGAACGCATCCTAAACAGCGGAAGTGAGATAACAAATAATTATAGTTGAGTAATTATTTACCCAACTTACTATATGGACGATTTGATTATATTTTCATCACAGTTTTTGTTACACATATGAGTGAGTTAGCTCTTAAGAGCCTTTAATTCAATTTTTTTTTTTGAACACTATTTCAGAGAAGGACAGAAATAAAGAAAAAATCGTAACTAAAATGTTGTAAAAAGGAAGTTTTAAAAATAGTATGTATTTAAAAACTAAAAAATCTCACACCACTTTACCCTAATTCTGCTATTAAATATTATGAAGTTTCCAAACTTGAAGGCAGCAGTTGAAATGACTTTTTGGAAATACATAACGATCCTCTCTGTATAAAGAACATCTCCTAAGAGGTGGACTCCTAATAGATTGAATCTAAACTACTAGAAAGAGAAATAGACATTTTACTAATAAAATGTTCAAGCTTTCTAAACAAAAGATCTTTTGACATAAATGTTATTAGTAAAAAAAATCCACGTTGTGTTAACATACGCTGTTAGTCTTTTCAAGAAGTTTAGACGCATTTGCATTTATAATTGGATTCGATAATTTTACAGGTGAGAAATATAACATGCCTCCGGCAGAACTCAAAAGGTCATTAAAAACAGCAGTATTGACACAAAACTTTGATTTGAATGAAATATCAATTGATATTTAGGCTTTAGTCAAAACCAAACTGTGAGTGAAGGGAAATTGTTTTGACGGAAATGTTAATCACAAATTGAAAGGAAGTGTTCCAAGATGGGTTGATATTTAGTTTACGATAAAGTCGTAAACACACACTATATCAGTTATAAAATGTCCGATCCAAAAGCGTGATATAATTGATCACATTATTGGTATTGTTTTGTGACGCACGGCTATCATTGCAAAGCATGGTTCCCGCCTATTTTACAAACTTCAAGCTCATCAGGTTTTAAAGGGTAAGAGTCTACTAGTCTAAAAAGTAATAAAGGATTTTTTTGCATGCACCACTTTTTTTGCTAATATCTAATGTTATATCTTATATAATTCTATGTCAGGAATCAGACGAAATTTGGCATTTTCTTAAAATTGTCATCGATTTTATAGATGATGAACTTTTTCCATTTTGTGTGGATTGGCGATGATCTTAACAATCTAAAGAATATTACGAACGTAAAAAATGCCGCATGTTGACTAAAAAATGGCACAAAATGAAGTTATAACAAAGTCTTATAATAAAACACTGGCAATCTAAATGAGTTTAGATTTTTCGTTTTCCCACTTAAAATGTTCGATAAGATCTCCGGATAAGATCTCCGGTTAAGACCTCTGCCTCCCCGACCTCAAGATCCCCAGATAGATTCCCGACTATGCCGAGATTTGTACATTTGGTTACGACTTTCTTTCCTGTCTAAAGCCTGGTTTCCATATAATATCTTCGATAGTCTCGCCAATACGCATGAAATAGTGCCCTCGCAATCCAAGAGATTATATGGAGACACTTCTTTCGCGATCGGAAAATACTGAAAAGATTGAGGCGATCGCGATCGCGTGTATAGAACACTGTTCTATCCAGGAGATCGATACGCCGGATTGTGTGAATTGCATTGATCTCATGTATACTATTTCATGCGATCGGCAAGACTGGTGAGATTGAAGAGATTATACGGAAGCCAGGGTTAAATTAACTACGCTTTTCATCCTTCAGAAAATGAATACCAAGGTCTGGTGTCAGGACTACTATTCTAGACTACGATGGATTAGTGTCCCGTCCAGGTTAGAATCTAGCTCTCATCTGCTTAAGACAACAGAAACTGGAGATAAGTTCCTGCTGCATGGGCCACACTTGGCCTGAAGAGGATTTAGCCTTAGTTAGCTTGCGGTAGTGTTGTAGAGGTCAACATAAAAAGGTTCAACAAGGGTTATCCAGTTTCAAACGCTCGAGCAACGGTTTTTTACTCAACTTAAAAGTTAGTACGGCGATGATATATAATTACAAGAAAGAGATACTCAGCTTTATTTTTTTTTTCGGAAAAGAAAATAACAACTTTAAACAATTTTATCTTTAGTCATGAAGTATATATTGAGTATGAACAGTTCAAAAATTTACCTATTTGTCCTCCAGGTGCCTCGTGGCATATATGGCCTTCACGGAACATTTCCATGTCTCTCGATCTGCCGCTGCAACCCGCCGGCACCTCTTCCCATGAGCCCCAGCCTCCATCTTTCCCCTCTTTTTCTACTGTTCTCCTCCACGTTTGCATTTGGTCTTCCTCTTCTCCCCTCAGGCATCTATGTTAAAGCAACATTACCATCGCTCCCTCTATCCTGCCTCAATTTATGCCCGATCATCTTCCATCTGATCTTCTGGTCTTGAGTTCCTCGCTGAGTGGCTTCATTTCAGCTCTTTTAAGCAGATCCTCAGTCTTGATGTGGTCTTGCCATCAGAAATGTAGGATTCTGCGCAGGTACTTTCTGTAAAACACATCAACTGCTTTGTTATCACCTCTATTCATCTTCCATGTTTCAAACTTTAACCCATGGTAAAATGAAGTGTAATATTTTCGATTTGGATTTAGGAATCTAATTGAGGTTGCAATCGCACGCAATTCTCTCAATGTCACAACTCTGGCCGCGAGTTTTCTTAGTTTATTTTACATTTTATGTACTGTATGTGAATAAGATCTTTAACGCCTTCTTTTGTCACGCTTATATAAAACATAAAAAAAAGATTTATTAGAAAAAAAGATTTATAATTAAATTTGCTGCGTCTGAAATAGCTGAAAGTTCTGAAATCTGAAGGAGTTACTGTTAGATTCTAAAACAGTAGAACTATACGTTTTTTCCGGAAAACCTAACACTTTTGTTTTTAAATCAATTTTATTTATTTCATTCTCTCAAATATTAGATTGTATTGCATGAATTTAGAATCAATGGCAATGGTTAAGATGGTAGTGCATCCTTGCAGTACCGAAATACATTTGCTTGTGAAAATACATATTTTCTTTAGTTCATGAATTATATCTTTGAATCCTTATATGGCGGTTTAATCATAGATTCTTTTACTTTAGTGAAGTATCTTATGTTATTTTTAGAGCAATAAAGGAGTATATGATGGCAGCCAAAATCACATTTCGATTGGTCAGATGTATTTGTTTATGAAGGAAGGAGCGCGCCTTGAAAAACCTATCATCTGTGTGGGTGGAACCTTGCAGATTCAGTTTCTCTTTCCCAGACTACGTATCCATTAAGAGAAGCTCATTTCATGCCAATCGTAATTGAAGACCTTTTCCCCTTTGGTAATTAAAAACTCTGTTTATGTTGTTTGAAAAGTTTATCATCAATCGAGAAAGAGTCAGTGTTCGGCAACAACATAGCCGGTATCAGAGCAGATTTGGACGCACCGCCCAAACTCAGACCCCGCGGTCCAAATCAGTTAGCGGATATGGACCCTAGACTCTAAATTTTTAACGTTTTAGCTGAAGAAGGTCGAATAACTGAAAGCTCCTATTAAAGAATTTTTAATAACAACCATCACCTGTTCCGCTCCGTCATTTTTATTCAACTTTATATATATATAGAAAGAGCATTAAAACCACGAACTTGCCAACTCCTTGAATCCCTTTATTAAAATGCTTTTACAAATATTTCGGTCATCAGACCTTCATCAGTGTATAGTTGTGCTACATACAGTATCCTGAGCGCATTAAAATTGCTAAAAAATACGGTTTATATAAACTCTAATAAAACAAAAAGGTGATAAAAAACACTAAGGTTAAAAGAATGTTGCTAAAATATCAAAGTTAAAAATTGTTGCTAAAATACCAAAGTTAAAAATTGTAGTAAAAAATACCCTTGAGAACAAACTTATAAAAGTCTTTTATAATATTAATACCCACTTACCGCTAATTGTACTTAATTCTATGTTTGGAGTTAAATTCCTGTCTTTTGTTAAGGCCCTGTGGGAAAAGAGTGCACAATTGTGCGCTCCAAAAAGCTTCTCTAGTTAATAGCATGTTTTCCAAGGAACGACTAGAATTCGAGTGATAGATTTTCTCGATACCAATAAATTCAAAGTCTGTGATGGCATGTTCACCGCAATTATATATATAATGTGTACAATAAAGAAATAAAACACGTTCTTTGTGCCTTCATAGCCTGATGCAAACCACGGTGAACATTTGGTAGAATTCAAGAGCAGATCAGCGACAGGCTGCAACTGCAAGGCCCGCGCAGGGGGAGGGGCTGGGGGGGGGGCTTTAGCCCCCTCGTGCCCCACTTTTTTTGCTCGAAAGAAAATAAAAAAACATTTTGAAGCAAATTTAAAATTTTAGTGCATTATATATATAGTTAATTTTATTATTTCAATCAACTTAATGATTGTATATATCACTTGATATTTCAGCTAAACTGCTAGAGAGGGGTTAGGCATATATTATATGATAGATTCGAGGATTATTGCTAAAACAATTAACATTATCATTATATTTATACAGTTAGGTTACTTCTTTTTACTTTTACAACTTTAATCCTCAAAGGTGGTAGCCAGTCGGCTCAGATATGTGAAGTGCGAGTGCAAAAAAGTTATAAAATGTGTAGTGCAAAACCGTTTACATAATTTATGTTGGTACAAACATTTTAAAAGAACAATAACAAATATTGCTAAGCGCAAGTCTAAACTTGCAAACAGTTACCTGGTCTAGGATTTCTGGAACAAGGCTGTTCCTACATTTAAAACGTGCTTGGAAAAAGCGTTTATTTTATTAGTGTTCGTGTTTACATTCAGGGTATAATATTTCTTAAGGTGATATATTGCAGTGCGATTTAACTTTGCTGGTATTGGGATAATGCGGTCTTGTAATAGGATCTCTACTAGTTTATGGACGGCTTTCTAAAACATCATAAGTTAAAAGTTGCTTTTTGTTTTTAAGCTTGAAGAGTGTCCCAATTAGATTTATTAAGCAAGTTATGTTATAGATTAGCTTTTCATAGTTATTTCGGGTGTCCAATCACTATAGTTATGTCTATATTTATGTTTCAAATGAGTGTACTGTATTCAAAATATTGTTGTTGTTGTTGTATAAAATGATAAAGCAATTAAGAATTTGAGACCTGAGATTACGTGGAACAGCATGCTTTTAAGACATTACAGCATTTTTCCATAACCTTAATATTAAAATAATTTAATAGGAAAGCTCCTCACGCTAAGATGGCTCTGTATAAAAAAACAAAACTTCATGCAAATTTTTGCTTTAATAATGTAGTTTTTCTTACCAAACCTTACGGTTAAATTCATAATATAATTA
>JAPEIX020074649.1:0-10951 GCA_026122405.2 Zoanthus sansibaricus | reverse complement strand
GTGGAGTTACGTGTGGTGTCATAACAACGTTCTAAAACCAAAACATTCTTTACAAAGAGTGTTATTTTATACAGTAATCGTGTCTTCAAACCACTCAAGTAGTAATCTACCGTACGGGAAAAGATGGCGCCACGTGTTGCAGTTTTTTTCCGTACGGTGGATTAGATTTTTATTGCATTTGAGTTTTCATTTTTGCATTCCAGCATCGTAGATAAATAGAACACTTTTACAGAATCCCCAGAGACCCAAAAGACAAAAGGCGCAGCGGCCATGTTGGGGTTCTAAATAAATCATCAAAATTCTTTTATTCAAGGTACCCCATCATGGCCGCTATGACGTCAGGTGAAAACGCTCTATAAAGAAGCTGGAGCTGATTGTTGTTAGAAACAGCTTCAATTATTTTTCAAAATATTGATTCGGTATTTGATTATCGGAATAAAATTTTAATGTTGTTTTGCCTGACAATTAGTTAGGTGCTAAGATTTCTTTGTGGACAAGTTTCTTCATTTGTTTGCCAGCCGATCACACTATTGATACTGATTGAAAAAGACTGAATAATGAGAGACCTTTCACAAATAATAAGGTAATTGAAAATGATGGTCAAAATATTTAATTCTTTTTGTCTAATTTGGACGAAAATAGAATTTTATTTTGGAATGAAGATTGCTGTCACCGCTTTTTTACTCAAATTATGAACGACATAGTTTTTTCAATCAGCACGCTATACTATCCCATCGTGGGTCAAATGCGTGCTGTGATGGCATTTAGGTTTGGTAAGGTTTCAGTGACACTGTTTTATTTTTGTTCTCTTTTTTAAGTTGACAGCTTTTTTAAACAATGAGATGTTCAGGTGAAAATATCATTTTATTCTCTATAGAATTTTTTTGCTTGTACATTCGATACATTCTGCAAATGCAAAACTGTCCGGTTCTAACAGAACAAATGGTTTAGTTAGTAAAGTTTTTGGATAAAAATTAAAAAAAACCCTGTTTTCCTATTTAGTGTTTTAATATGTTTCAGTTCATTCCCAACCGATTCAACCCAGCACTGTCTAGACAAGGGGTTTGACTTTGTATTTGGTTCAGTACATGCAAAACTGGTAGCGCGGTAAAGCCAGGTGCTGGGTTAGGTTTAGTTTTTTTACACTTCACTTTGACTATAGAACATGTATTTAATTTGTTTGTTTGTGAGGAACTGTCCAGAAGATTGTCATATCTTTAGTCGCAAGCACTCGGCTCATTTTTTTATATATATTGCAGCTAAATTTGATCGGTAGTTTGTTTTTATTTTTCTAAAAAATTTTATTTTTTCTCCATTTCGTGAACACAGGATCGGTCGGATCCGTGCTAGCGAAAATCAAATCGGTCTCGCCTTAAAACAAGTAAAATTTGCTTGAAACTGTTGTTCGTCATTTTCACGTCAAAGCGGTTCAACCCCCAAATCGTGTTTACATGCTAAAACTTGTACCTATAGCTAGTGCCCGGTTCAACCTCCCACTCAGCTAGGTTGAACCGGCTGCTGGGTTGAACCGGGTAACCGGGTCAGATTTGAACCTCTTCATGTAAACAGCAACAAGACTTTGTATGGCGGCAGGTTCAACCGCTTGCTAGGTTGAATCGGGCAAGAGGTTCAACCTCCTACATGTAAACAGGCCCTATGACTTTACTGATGAATTGCTGTTATTATGTAAAGCAACTCATTATCCAGAAAATAACACAATAATGCTGAATAGGTTATTTTTCGTAGGGACATTTAGCAGTGTCAGGCAGGGGTTAGGGTGGGGTAGGGACATTCGCGTTGTTCTCGACGGCGTTTATTTTCAAAACGTTTTCAAGAACAACAACAAAAACATTTAAAAAACTCGAGAAAGGCAATCAAAGTTAGGTTAGCAAACAAATATTCCGTTCTATTCACAGAAGATATCGGTAAGCATCAAGCTGCCAAGAGTTCACTGCTTTCGTGTTTTTCTGAGCAGTGCTTAGTAAGTTTACTCCCGTTTTTTCCACGACAGTGTCGATTTCCAGAACACGGCCACACTCGCTTTTTTCAACAAAGACTTTTTTCGGAATTCTCTCAGAATCCGTCAATTCGTGCTCCTCTTTTTTTTTTTTGACAAGAAAGACAAGTGCGTCTATTTCTTTTCTCTTCACCATTTCTAGATTTCTAAACTCGTGTAATAACCAGTCGACCTCATATTAAGTAGCTTGATAAAAACTATCAGCGTTTAGTAATTGAAACATCCTGCTTTAAATTATAAATTAATCAGTTCACTGCTTGCCTCGAATAGCAAAGCTAAATGCGGCAATGAACATTTATCCTTGTATTTATAAAAGATAATAATAGATTTGTTGTTGTTGTTGTTGTTGTTGTTGTTATATCATCAGTGACGACATCGTGAGACAAACAATAACACTTTATTATTGCCCACAATAAATAACCACTACCCTTGAATTAGCTTGATAATATACAGAGTTAAAATACGCATATTGTTGTTGGAATATATTAGGGACGAACTATGCTAATTAAAAAAGAAAAATGAATTAAATAGCATACAATTATCTCAAACATGAGAGCACGGCATAATAGCTGACATAACCAGCATCGCAATGGCCACATTTAACATGTAGGTGCGTATGTTGTCATGCCTGGTTAAATGTTATAAAAATTTTCCTGATTATCTAAAGTTGGAGCCGTTGCAAGTTTTTGTGAATGTTGTGAGTTAAGTAATAATGCACCAGTCGTTAATATGCGGTAACACGGATCCGGCCGACTCGCCGACCGCTGCAACTTTAGATAATCAGTGTCACTGAAGACGCCCTGAAACGTTTGAAATATATTATAAAACAAGAAATTTTGCCTGTTGAAGGAAAATTTTTAGGCCACAAACTTTTTGTCTGCTAATGAGGGCAGGTTTTGGCTCAGCAAGTTATAAAACATTTAGTTTTCGGCGAGTCGGCCAGATCCGTGTTACCGGATATTAACGACTGATGCATTATTCCTTCACTCACAACATCCACAAAAACTTTTTTATTCTGTAATTATAACTCTCAGTGATCATTATCATATTTTCAACTATTTCTAAAATTGTTCACGATTTTCACTGGCGGTTACTTGTTGTCATCTCCTGCATGATCACCAGTGGTTACTTGTACTGTGTGTTGTGTTGTTTGTAGTGAAAACAGATGAAAATCATTAACGGACAACGTTAAGAAACGAAAACAAATTCCTTTCAATCACAAAAACAGGCTGTCTTTATTTGGATTGACCCAACAAAATTTGATGGATCAAAAACCTCGACAGCATCATCAACTTCTGCTCGCAGAGGCACGGTTTTCCCTGTTGGTTCAACTGCAGTAGCAATCTCAATTCTTTTACCGCAGTTAGTTTTAAACCAAACTTTTTTGGGAATCTCATCAGCTTTCTTTCCGTTTTCAACAAGAAAAACTAGGACGTCTTTCTTTTTCCCATCAACTTTTCTCTCTTCTATGCCCAGGCCAAGAATATTTTTGTCCTTCATGTAGTGCCGGTTATGTTGGATGAGTGCGGCTTCTTCATCATTTGTTAAACTGGTGCAAAGAACTTCGTCTACCGTAGATTTTTCAACGATTCTGCTGCAACCAGACTGTAGAACCAGTCCCGTTTTAATGATTTTACTTTGTCGCTCCTGCCTCTTCAGTTTGTCTTCAATTGCCACACTGTATGGTCGTTTAAGAGCACGAACGGACTTTTTCATACTTAAATTATTTTGATGTTCCACTTCAAAAGTCTATCAGCAAATATCGTAAGATGTATATTCTGTAGTGGTCAACAGTGCTGATAGCAACTGAGATACATCTAAGTTAGTCCATGCTTGAAATCTGAAATCGTCTGACAATAACATTTTTCTGTTGGTCAAACGTGACAATGCATTTCTTCAAAAGCCTATACCGTGGAAGTGGTTTATTTTGAGGGGGGAGGGGGTGTTGGGGACGGGGGGGGGGTTGAGAAACACAATTGGTTGCTTTTAGTTCTTAGTTATGCTATGTTGCACGTAGTTACGTATGTTGTCATAATAATGTTATAAAACAAAAACATTTTGTATAAAGAGTAATATATAACTTTGTTTCGCATTTTTTCCCGTACTGTGGATTAACGCTTATCGAGTTCGAGTAAATTGCGCTCCTGCAATCCATCCTTTTGTTACAAACATCTTTAATTTACAAAATATTTATTCGGTCTTTGATTGTTCGAATGAAATTAATGTTTCTCCCCCGCAAATTGGCTAAAGTGTTAAGAGTTCTTTGTGCACAAGTTTCTTTAGTTGTTTGTAAACATCACCCTATGATACAGTGAACGAAAATAATGAGTGCACAAATAATAAGGCAATTCAAATGATTACCAAAAATATCTAATTTCGGTCCAATGCCGATAAAGATAAGAACATTATTTTGGCATGAAGATTTGCTGTTATGCCGAGTTTTCACTCAACTTATGAACAACAATATAGTTTTATCAATCAGCCCGCTATAGCATCCCATCGTGGGTCAAGTGCGTGTTGTGATAGCAGACAATTTAGTCAAGTTGACAGCTGTTTCAACATTGAGTTGTGTAGGTGCAAAGTATATTTTTCTCTCCATGGAATATTTGGCGCTTGTACATACGATACGTCTTGCAAATGCTGTCCGGTTCTAACAAAAGAAATGGTTTTGCCAGTTATGTTTTTGGATGAAATTAAAAAAAATAAACTGTTAAACTGTTTTCTTGTTAATGTTTCTAATACGTTTCAATTCATATTTGATATGTTGTTCTAGATTTTTCATCTAACCGATAAGTATGACTTTAAGATGAAGTGCTGTTATTATATGAAGCAACACACAATATTCTGCAAATAGCACAATATTGCTAGATAGATAATTTTTTCGCAGGAGCCGTTTATCAACGTCAGGCAGGGTTAGGTGGGGACATTTATCACCTTTCCCACCTCCCCCACTTTGAATTTTATTGATCGGCAGCTGGTTCAACACTAAACCAGATGAAAGATTAGTTACAAACTGTTTTAGACTTTGTCTTTATCTTTGTCGAGCAAGACGTCTTTTCACAACAAAAACTGCTGTGGATCGAGCTTTTAATCACCATACAAAAAATGTTGAAAACACCATTGTTGAATATATTTTTCTTCGTCGACCATCTCAATTTGATTAAAAACATAACGCAGACCGCGGATAAACATAACAGTACAACGGCATGTTGCAACTTTTCAAATATATTTTACCTAGACGTTTCGTATGTTACAACATACATCTTCAGAAGTGACCGTTAAATTAAGTTACAACAAATTTAAAACAGGTTGAGGAAAACTGGTAACTAGTAAATAAGTAACAAATGTAATATATTAATAAAGAAGAAAGATTTTCACTGCCAGTATTTACATTCATAGCAGGCTTTAAATCTCGGATAAATAAGCTTTCTTTATTTTTACAATGCAGATCAGAACGACCAGAAACTAAACTTTCGAAGTGATCCCACTTAATATTAAATCACAAATGTAGCAACATTCAAAAACTTTTTTTAATAAAATATCATTTTAATTCAATGAAATATCTTTTCAATTCAATGACAACTCATTCAATTCAATGAAAACGTTTTCGATTGAATAAAAGCGTTTTCGACTCAATGACGATGATCAATCCAGTGGCAACATTTTCAGTTCAATGAAAGCTTTTTCAATTCAATAACAATGGACAACTCAATAAAAACTCATTCTACTCAATGAAAACGTTTTCAATTCAATGATAATGTTTGAAAAACTCAATGGCAATATTTTCAGTTCAATGAAAGGTTTTTCAATTCAATTCAATTCAATAACAATGGTCAATTCAATGATAATATTTTCAATTCAATAACAACTTTTTCAATTCAATGAAAACCTATTCAATGTTCCTGGGGATAGCTTGGCTGGCATGCGTCCGCCAGGAACCTTAACTTCCCACAGGTATTTATTTCAAAATGGTGGATGATGTAAAAACAAAATTATCTTTGTGGATGATTGAAAACCAAGTTATTTTAAAGATAAAGCGAACGCCTTTTTTTTATTAACGATAGGTCCGTATGTTAAACAGATGAGTTCAAGTCTGTTAAGTTTAACTCTATCAAATAAAGTCTCTAAGTACATAACCCGTCTTGGAGGAACGACAAGACAGTCTTGTATGATCAGTTACTTACGCTGTCTTGGCTTACGCAGGCGCGTAGCGTGGTCATTTTTTCAAGTATGCACAAGTACATATGATCTAGAAACCTAAGTAAACCGAGCAAAAATTACTGCGTTCCATATTTCTTGTTCGAAATGGTTGTGTGAATACAAGCAAAGAACAAAGCGTCTTGCCCTTATTTTGAGCAAACATGGCGCAAACAAAGTCATTGTTTTGGTTGTGGATCCTCGAGCAGGCGCTCAGCAGCGCATTTCGTTTCATTGTACAGTTATTATTTTTAAGCATGAGCGAGGTGTCTTTCTTTGTGCTGTGCAAACTGGTCGAGCACACTCCCAACATTTAGTTATTTTTCCTTCTGGATGTGCAATAATGTTAACGACGAAAGGCGATAGTAAAATGTTAAAAATAAAAACAATTGCTAAAAATTTCAAAATTTTCTGATCACCTCAAGTACGCACGTGCGTATATGCGTATAGGACGCTACGCGCCTGTTACGGGTCCAAAGAAGAGTCCGAGAAAGCATTGCAAAAATCGATCCAAATAATTTTGTCATTAGCTGGGGAGTTGCAGTTACTCGAAGGAAGTACAACGTACCCTGGCCCAACTCTCTCTCAGTCTGGCCTCTTGATCGACATCACTGTAGACTTGATGCTCCATCAACATAAAGATTCAACGTGTTTCAACACAAACAAATTTAATCACCTAGCTCAAACGCTATTTTACACGTGAAGCCCACAAACTCAATGCGCATGATCATTTACATGACAACTAATAACTAACGAGGGAACGGCAGGTAAGTTAAAAACACTATAGCTCCTCCCCTTCTTAGACTAAAGGTATCTAAACAATGTAAATGTCCTCTACCTTCTGTACACTGCAGATTTCTATGGTTACTATTACTGTCCTAGATCTACACTATAACCAACACCATAGTCTTCAAACTTTGCTGGAAATTTCCTGCTCCTGACTGGACGAGTGTTCACTGTATAGTCCTCAGGTGAATGTACTCCAGCTTCATTACTCAGTGTCTCCTGAACAAGTTCTTTTACCGGTTGCTGTTGCACTAATTCAGTCGCTGTTCCACTTTCCGATCCAGAAGTTGGACAGTTTGCTCTAGCAGTTTCTTAACATGAGTAATGTTCCTCTTATACTGTACTCCATCTGCTTCAACTACAACGCTGTTCCCATTTTTCTGAACTACTGTAAATGGGTCAGGTCTAAATGGTGTTGTAAGTTTGTTTCTTTTCTCTTGTTTTCTCTTCCCTTTCTCCTTCCTTTCTGGATCTCTGTCCCTGACCTAAGTATCAGTATTCAATTCTGCTAGCTGGGGAAGTTTAGTTCGCCATTCTCTCCCATAGAGGAGTTCTGCAGGACTGACTCCCGTAGTTGAGTGGGGTGTACTCCGATACATGACAAGAAACTCATCGACCTCTGATTTCAAGTTCTTTCCTCCCTGGGGGGGTACTCCCCTATATGGGCTATATAGGTACGTGCCGCGGAATAGGGTATGGTTTTTGGAGGTTCTCGATCCTTAAATAGGGTATCATTTTTGGCTATGTTGGCATAGTGTCCCGGTGTGATCCTTAGATAGGGTGCCTAAATTTGTATCAGCAAAAATAGCCAGTTAAGCGGAAAACGAATGATCTGTCAAAGTTAAAGTATTGCCAAAGCGATTTTAAAAAGGTTGTGTTTTTGTTCTTCCCTTGCATAGGGTGTGATTTTTCGGATTTGGGCCTTAAATAGGGTATCAATTTTCGTTGGATTGTTCCTTAAATAGGGTGAGGGTTTAAGACCCTTCGCGGCACACGCCTATCCAAAACTTATGGGAGTACCCCCCACCCCCAGTCTTTCCTTCAGCTTGTGCAATTCTTAGTCGTTTCAGGATGCTACGATTTTTCCGTTCAACCTATCTATTCGCTTGCGGCTACAGAGGTGTAACTTTGCGGTCTTCGATTCCATTTTCCTTCAAGTAGTTCTCAAAACATTCACTACAGAACTGTGCACCATTAATCGTCCTAACTGAAAATGGCAGTCCATGGGTTACAAAAAATTTTGACAGAATAGAGACCATCTTCTCCGCTGTAATAATCTTGGTAAACTCCAGTTCAAAGAACCTGCTATAGTAATCTACATCACAAGGATATAGTCACTGGATGGGAGTGGTTCTAACAGGTCAAAGGCAAGGTTTTGCCAGGGAGCATCGGGTAGCTTTGTACGTGCCACTGGTTCTGGCTTAGTGGGTTGGGAAACCAACTGACAACCGTAACATTCCTTATAGGTCTTTTCAGCTTGTCGGTTGATTCCTGGCCACCATACTTTACTTCGAAGTCACTGCTTCATAGAGACAATGCCTGGATGACCTTCATGTACCAATTTAAGCATTTGGTCCCTCAATGCACTCGGAACCACAATCCTAGTACCGCGCAACATAGGTTGCCCTATAGCACTCTGCTCTTTCCGAACAGGTAAGTATTCCTTGAACTCACAAGAGTTCCACCTCCAAGTCATTATAGAATCACGCGCAGCTCGTAATTTTGTATCATGCTCTGATTCTCTCTTGACTTCTTTTGTTGTCACGGCAACAGGTGTGGCTTCTCTCGCAACAAATTTGACGTACTCATCTGCCTCATTAACTTGTTTTGGAATTTGTTCAGGCCGTAAGAGGCTTGATTTGAGTCTGCAATGTTCTTAGGTCTTGGTAAATACCTAACTGCACATGTTTTGGACTTGGGCGAGAAAATGTACTCAAGAGGTTTGTAATCCGTAACAAGCTCAAAATTAGATCGTACAAATAGGCATGGAATCTCTCACAAGCCCAAACAATGGAGAGAGCCTCTTTTCTGTAGGAGAATATCTACGTTCAGTATCGCTTAAACTACGGCTAGCGTAACTAATTACTGTCCCTCTTGTTCCTGCACTTGTACTGCACCAAGTCCAACTGGGCTAGCGTCTGCAATTACTATAGTGAGCGCTTCCATATCAAAATAACCTAGAGTTTCTGCACTTACAAGTTGCTTTTTTAACTCATCAAATGAATTCTACTGTTCCGTACCCCATACAAAAGGTTCACCGGCTTTGATCAACTTACGCAAAGGAGCAGATACAGTTGCTAAATCAGGGTTAAAACGAGAAGTAAACTTAACTAGTCCCAGAAAACTACGTACTTCACTTGCAGTCTGGGGTTCACGTTCTTCCACAACTGCCTTAACCTTAGCTTCAGCTGGCCCGATGCCATGTGCTGACAAAACATGTGTCATGAATTCTAAGTGAGACCTTTTAAAGTAACGCTTGTCCTGATTAAATGTAAGACCTTTCTCACTTAGTACTCTAACAACTTTCTCAAATTTCTTATCATGCTCTACCTCTGTGTCAGCATGCACTATTATATCATCTATATCATCTAAGATGTTGTGTGCAACCCTCGCATTCCTGTAAAACGTGCTGCAGAATTTTGTGGTACATTTCTGGTGCACATGAAATTCCAAACATTAATCTTTTGTACCAAAACAAGCCATTGTGAGAGCAAAATGTTGTAATATCCCTACACTCGGGTGCCAGTTGAATTTGATGGTATGCTGAATTTAGGTCTAGCTTACTGAAATATTTACTTTGATTTAGACCTTGTAAAATTTCATCCACCAGACTGGGTAGCGCTCCCGCTTAACCACTGCCATAGCTTGCCGCATGTCTACAAAAATCTTATATCATTCCCCTTAGGTACAACCTCTACTGGTGACACCCTGGAACTAGGTCCACTAACCTCTTCAGTGGTATCTAATGCAACTAGCTCGCCTAACTTCCTATCTAACTTATCTTTTAAGTGGTAAGGTACACGACACATTGGCGGTGCAAATGGCACTACATTGGCATCGATTCGAATCTTAAGCTTGTAATCCTTCAACCTATCAAGGCCTTTACAGCAACTTGGGTATTTGGCAAAAATGTCAGCTACCGCCTGACCTTGAGGGTTTCTACCCTGTACCGCATTTACATCTTTCCGACCCAGCTTTAAGATCTTCAATGCCAGTGCAGTTGGCCTGCCAAGTAAGGGTTGACCGCGTCCCTTTATAACTGTAGATTCTACATTATCTAGGATTGTTTGATCCAAGATCACTTGTGCTGTGAATGTTCCAATAACTGGTAATGGTTCCTTACTGCCATATGCATACAAGTTGGGTTTGCACTTCATAGATTCACACTTAATATGTTCAGTCTTCAACTTTTCCCACAAGTTTTGGTCAATGATATTGCAACTTGCACCAGAGACAATTATCATATCTGCCAGTACTCCGCCCACATTTAGAGTTATTTTTGCAGCACTATTTGTATCACTAGCATCTCTCACAGAAAACACATACCTGTCATTCTCAGATTCAACTTGTCTCACATGCTTGGGGTTGCCCTTCTCATCTGGTTTTGAGTTGCCATTCTTTTGCTTACTTCTGCAAACACGTTCAAAGTGATCCTTTCCTTTACATTTCCTACAGGTCTGACCCAATGCTTTACATCCTTTTTCCTGACGATTCATGTCCCTCCAAGCCGCAGCGATAACACGTCATTTTTTACCTCCAAATTTTGTCAACTTATGCTGAGCATCTTACTTCTTGTGTGCTTTAAAATCATTTTATTCGAAATGGAACAATCTCTTGTCATGGCTGCAGATGTAAACAAACTTCTTTAAATAGATATCGTCATTACAACGTTGTTTTATTTTATTTATTTTATTTCTGTATTTATTTATTTATTTTTGTAACTAAGTTAAA
>JAPEIX020074567.1:0-10951 GCA_026122405.2 Zoanthus sansibaricus | reverse complement strand
ACTTCGGTGATCAGACGAGAACCGGTGCTTTCCCTGTGGTATGGCCGTAGACGTTGTTTTTCCAGATGACTAACATCGTTTTCTGTTTGAAAAAAGCGTTGTTTTGAGATACGTTTTGAAAACACTATATTATTAAACAACAGGAGCATTGTTTTGAGATACGTTTTTAAAACACTATACTAATAAACAACAAAAATGAAAGTTCCTTATAAGCAGAAACAGGTGGAAGGTTGCCATCATCTATTGTGTACACCGATTGGAAATAATTATTCAGTTCTTGTCTTCCTAGGATTTGATTCTAAGTTATCCCCTATAGATCTATTCAGGTATTCGTTATGAGCAGACTTCAGAAGTTTTACAACTTTGTTTCTCTGTCGTTTTTAGTCATTCCAGGCTATATAGGATTTCCTTTTCTCGGCTTTGTTCAACAACTTGTGTCGCTTTCTCATTTGCAGCTTAAGAGGAGCAGATATCCATGGTAGTTGAAATTTGGACTTGGTCATCTTGCATGGAGGGAACTCTAGCTTCAACTGATTCAAGAAGATTACTCTTGAAATAATTCCAATTGTTTTCAACACTACGGTTGGTACTAGATTGAGAGAATTGAGCTTGCAGTTTTGTGAGATCTGCATGCAGTCCTTGCGAGTCCATTTTCTTGTACAAGTAGACCTTATGTGGAGAAGTTAGAGCTCTGTGGGGCTTAGCATTAATATCAAGGTAACGATATCATGGTCACTCATTGAGGGACAACTTTAACAGTAGATACCAGGGTAGCACTAGATGACAGAACTAAATCAAGGGTTTTTCCTGATGCTGGACGAGTGGGCTCAGTGACGTGTTGGGTGAGTGCATTATCTTCTATGAGATCCAAAAGATTGTTCATATCAGCAGCTTTAGTAGAGTAGGTAGGGTGTGGAGGTTCGACTGTCGAGTCAATATCACCCATGTTAAAGTCACCTGCTATAACAATTGATAGATCAGCGATTTACTGTTGGACTGGAATATTTTCCCCAGTGACTCTGAAAGGTGATTTGTAGAAGGCACATAGGTGAACAGTCTTCACTTTGTTGATATGTAAACAAACCCAAAGCGATTCGTCATCATCCGAGTCGGAGAGAGGAGATTGCATTAGACTAGATGGAATGTCTGATTTAACAGCTATAAAAATCCCTCCCCCTCCAGAGGATAATCTTTCCTTGCGATAAACCGAATAACCATCAGGAAAACATGACTGTGTCGGTATGGTTTCGTCTAATTTAGACTCGCAGCCAAATATAACATCAGATAAGTAGTTGTCCACATGTGCGGCGAACACAGCTGCTCTCTCACTACTTTTAATGCTATTACAGTTTATTTCCATGCAAAGCAATTTCGTCGATCGAGCTCTTGAATGGGCTCTTGGATGCTTGGATGGCTTTGAAATTGGAGTGGAGCACCGTGGAGAAGCTGCAGTTAGCAGAGGACTAAAAGTAGAACTTAGTCGGGTTTCATCAATAGAGGATAAACTCATAAAAGAATTTGACAGCTCTAGAGTTTCTTCTGTAACATGGATGGAGCTAGTAAAGTTGGGTACTCCACACTTCGGACATATCCATATTGCTGATGAATTTGCTAGGCCTGCATATGTCCTGGTGCTCATGGCTATGCACTTAGCATGAAACCAGAAATCACATAAATCGCATTGAATACCTCTTTGGTTTACTTTGACTGGTTTGAAACAATCTCCGCAGGGAAACTTGTACACAGGACCCGGGTTTGATTCGACATTGCCGCTTATTAGCAGTAGCGATAGCACCAGAAGATGTTTAAGTTTGGTTGGCTTTGTATCCAAGATGGCGGATCGATCCAGGTTGAAATGGCATCGCTGTAACGCCTCAAAACCAAGCGTGGAAGGCAGCCGAGGCGCGAATAGTGTATTCAGCCCAAAGTCTAAGTGTTTTTCTACTATAACATCCAGTTTGGAGAACGTCGAACGAACGTGAACTACACTAAGGAACAGGACAAGCGGAGCTAGAAAATTCACGACCGCCATTGCTGAGTTATACCGCTGACATTCTGAAGTCTGCTTGTCTTTGTGCTGTATTTCTTAAGATTGTCAGGTACCACTGCATTTTGTATTTAAATTGATGGAAACAATAAATGGAAGTCATTTCTAAAAGTGCTCAACACAGGAACTTTTTGTTTTCACATATTGTAAAAATAAATGGATACATTTTTTTGTTGCGGTATTAGTTTCCAGTTCACCAGTTGATTTGTTATTGAAAAGTTGGTGTTCTTTGTTTAAGCAAACCGTCAAACTATGTATTACAAATTTGGGGTCAAATTCTTGGCATATACAAAAGGATTAAGGTATTTTACAAATGGCACACAAATTATTTTTTGATTTAAGATCTTGTACATTTTAATGGACAGAAACTTTTTAAATGCAAACTTTAAAATATCACTATAGATGGAAGATTTGCCATTATGAAAGTTTTTATTGATACTCAAAGCCAAAGCAAAAAACTGGGTATTCTTTTTACTATCCTTTTTTCTGACCAACCAATTTAAGTCCAGCAGCAAGTGCAATCTCATCGGAATTTCAGGCTGAAAGTACCACCCATGTAAATGTGGTAAGAAGACCTTAGGGAACAAGAAAAAGTTTGGTGGCATTTGCACATTCTGCAATGCTTGACTTAAGAGCTGTTTTACTAATGCATGTCAATGTTCAACATGAAAAAGAAGGTCTGACAATCAAAAGGCTATAACTTTTTTGTTTTTCAATAAAATTACACCAAAATCACAGAACTTTTTCTAGGCTTAATGAACGTGACAACATCATATCACTAATTAGTTATTAGGTGCTCACATGATCACACATCATGAAAACGAGGCTCTTGACACTAAAAATGTTACAGCTTTCTTGTACTTCACTAAAATTGTACCAACATCACAAAACTAGTTTTATTTCACATGCTGGGCATGATCACACCTTATTTTTTTACATAAAAAAAGTCACAAAACAAAAACTGCAAAATATGTTTTTAATACATTATTAGTAAAGAAACAAAGTCAGCTTCCTTGAATGGGTTTCTTTTAGAAATTACTTTATTTGCAAAGTAAACAGGGAGGCCTATTGTCTCAGCATTCCATACTACACTATCAGTATCTTGAAAAGAGACTACAGTGTACCTTTTCAGATTATTTCAGTTTTGGAATGTCAAAAGGCATCTTCCTTTTGAGTCTAGTAATGGGTTTGTTTGCAAGGTTTTACGGTATCTGTACATAATTTACTGTTAGCTAGTATAGGCGTTCCACTACTCAAACAATTACAAGTCAGCACAAGTTGTAGAATAAATTACACAATACTTTAACTGAGTTAAAGTTCCTAGCTAAAATACCTCATTTCTTATAGTCTTTAAAGCACAGTCAAATGTTCCAGTAAAAAGTGGCTTTTCTCCAGGTTTTGGTTTTGGCATTGTTTGAAGTCGAACCTGCAAGAAGAATGCAAGTGCAATTTGATATGTACTTTACAGTATGTCATGGAAATTAATTTTGTTAACTCAATCCATCCCCAGCTGTAACTACTAATAATTGTACGTTGGTTAACCTCATTTACCAAATCACTTAGATCAATTAGGGTAAGGATAGAAATTCATTGAGGAATAAAATATCAACTAACATGCCATTCCGAAACATGTCTACAATAACTGCAATCAAACTGAGAGCAGAACAAGAACAATGTAACTTGTGTGGTCCTGATCTGCTCGCTTTTTGCTTGCGATAAAATTGTATTCAGTGATGATTACAATGATTGCAGCTGCATTTTACTTTAAAAATACACTAACCCAACTTTGATCAGAGGAATCAATTTTGGTTATTGCATCCTACACACTTACAGTAGCAAAAGAGTGAATTTTTAGCACGGATATTTAACGAAAATCTCCAGTTAAGATTGTGTGTGAACCCAAAAGTGTAAGGTCTCAATCAATTGATATAGGATGATATATAATATAATTGGTAAAGCAGCTAGAATAGAATGAGCAACAGAACAAACAAACAAAACAAAATAAACAGCCTCGCGAGTAGCCCTCCTCAGGGTTCTCAATAGAAGGTGGCACCTGGCAATTGATCGCCGTTTATTTTGGGATTTATAACCGCTTACTTTGTGTTTAAGTCGCTTTTCTTTTCCTTGTTTTGTTCTGCAACTTTGCTTGAGTTGTTTCCGGATTTTCTTTGAAGAGCCTCCTACTTTATCAGGGATCACCTCCTACTTAAAAATCTATTGAGAACCCTGCTTTTTGCAGTTAGAATTGAATTACGAAGACGCTGCTCAAAGAGGTCGAACCGTAAGCATTTTAAAGGTGTAATCATCTCATACAAACACTGGTTACAAACACATACACAAATGCTAGCCACTTTACGGCCCATCTATGACCTCAGGCACAGCACCACAGCCAGATGGAATTAGCTGGGAGCCGATTTTTACTGAGGGAGGAAAACCGGAGTACCCAGAGAAAAACCCTCAGAGTCACATTGAGATCAACAAATCTCAGCCCACAAGGAGAGCCCAGGATTCGCACTCAGGAGGTTCGGTAGTGGGAGGCACAAATGATGACCACTACACCAACCTGACTCCCCCAGAAAGATATCCAGCTTTTTGATAATACAATAACCCACTTACAAACTTATTCATCTTCTAACAGTCAAAAAACTGAAAAAAAGGCTTTCCATGTATCTTACAACAAAAACACCAGCACCAAATAAAAGTTAAACTTACTTCACATTAAGCATTATTTTACATTGTGCAGTTGCTTTTGATGTAATAAAAGTTAACCAGATAGCAAAAACGAAGAAAAGAAACAAAATTATAAAAATGGTGAAAAATGAAATTCAGCAAAACAAAATAAACTGCATTGTTGCAGATGACGCAGCAAGAATAAAACTTATTTTGTGAAAAAATGATCAATAATTATAGAGAAGGCATAAGACAGCCATGTCCTGTCAACTAAAGGGCATGAGCCTGCCTTCATTCAATGAAATCAAGAATGTTGAATGAGAACTGATCGACAGCTGTAGCAAATTGACACAATCTTTTGCTTTTAATTAAGTCATAATTGTGATTCAAAAATGTTATTTATTGCTTTGGTAAATACTAATTGATGTGATAAAACTGTGCCTCTGTTAGCTATCTGAAATAAATTGCATAAATGATTGAAATCAAATTTAAAAAGAAAAATCAAACACCCTTTCATCTTTCTCCACTTTATGAGATATTTTCTGTACTGGAACGTACTTATTTATGTGTACAGTTGCATTGCATACATTACTATATACTTAGAGGTTAGGGTGCAGGCAAGGGTTAGTTTGTGTGATTAAACAATAGTATGCACCAGGACGGCAATTTTATCCATTTTATATTTACACTTTTTTGTATAAGAACCAGTAAATTTTACCGAGCCTCATTGTTCTTAATTTTTTGGCTGCTTCAGCCTCAATTTGTTTTTAATTTGTTCTTATTTCTGTGAGTGGTTTAAAATGACAAGAAATAAAAATGAAAAGACAAGACATTGAAAACAATGCTTGTCAAATGTCTGTATAAGTGTACATACAGTATTACTTGGGACAATAGTAGATATAATAATAAATGGGAAACTGTGCTTCTCTGTTTTTACGGAGCACATTGTGAACATAAAGATTCAGTAAGTAAAGTTTTAAATAGAAACATTTTCATTTTTTCAGCCTCAGCCTGATCTTGTTCTTAAATTGTTAGAACTTAATTTTTGACCAATCTAAGCACTGATATTCTTATAAAGTTGTTCTTATAAAAACTGCATGTATCTCCAAATTATTAACACTAATAAATGCAAGTGAATATTACTGCAAACACTGGGGCCTAAAATCTAATTAGTAAAACGGACTCAAAGTTAAATTCTAACCCATGTTTTTGTTTGAGCTGTTATTTATGTCTGTTCAGATATCTATATTTGGGGATTAATAAGTTTTTTTCCCGATAGTCTATAGAAAAATCTGGGTAGTATTATAAGAGAACCATGAACCTTTTCTTACATGAGAAATTGTGGCTTACATTTCTGCGTGATTCATTGTTAAAAATATGTTTACAACTGTAGTAACGGATACACATAAAATATGCAGTCTGAGCAAATTGGACTTTAACCCTTCAGTTGAAAAACAGGTCTGTCAGTAATTCGAGACCAGGATAAACTAATGCCATACAAAAAGTTAGAAAAATTATTGCACTTTTGCAATTAAGAAATAGAATTTGCTAAAATCAAGAAATATAGTTTGCCGGCAGTAATGACAAGAAACAATTTCACAAAACCGTTATTACCAAGTACCTTGATCGTGTCGAGTGGATGCCCAGTTGCAACGCAACATACTCCACCAAAACCTCCAGCTAAAAAATTCTTTATTCCCGAGACACTCTGTACTTGCTTTTTGCCAGGTTGTTCCAGCGTTATCTCCATCTCAACTTCTTCTGCCATCTTGATATTGATAAAGTTAGTTGAGCTTTGATTTACCAGTCCGAAACATGCAGTGTTATACACGTCGTGCCAACGATTTTACAATATTTAGTAAAGTTTCAACTGGAAACATGTTATTCTAAAGGCGAAGCTCTGGCGTTCTAATGCTAATTTCAAAAGTAGGTGTTTAGTCAAGCATTTTAAAGAAGCCACTATTGCAATGAATAATAATACATTTGTTTTTATTTTACTACTAAAAGAATAATAACAGGCTAACTAGTAGTACTATCGCTAAGTGCCACCGAGCAAGACAAAAAACTTAATAAATTTTGAAGATTTTTTGAAACCTCGTAAATTTGTGTCACAACGACAAGTTGCGGTTAAAAATTAAAGAGAAACTAAAATGTTTTCTGGTTAAAAATTTTAATAATTATAAGCTTTCGACTGTTTTACTACAGCCCTCATCTGATAAAAATGAAATAAAAAAGTCACTGATATAAATATAAAAATTGAGGTGAGATGAAGATTATAAATACAGCTCACAAATGAACGCGAAAAGAACGTTTTGTTTTCTTTACCTCAAAGAACTTTCCTCATAAATCAACGCGATTTCGCTACATGACTCCAATTTAGCAAGCCCAAAGATGGAAGGTTATCAGAACATAAACCTCGCAAATGAACGCGGAAGGAACGTTTGGATTCCATAACACATGCAACTGTGCCACACTTCTCCAATTTGCCGAGCAACCACGCCGCCTAACGCTACATACATCTTTAGCGCACTCTCATTGGCTGCAGTTTCGATGCAGTTCTTAGCGCACCTGCGATTGGCTAAATGATCCTTACAAAACATCTCTTGCACTCGAGATTTGTATCACCTGAATACTATCTTTGTACGGCTCGATAATGCTCGCGTCTTCGCTCGGCTGGCTCGTTGGCAATAACTAACAGTGAGTCTACATGTGTTTGTATGACATATTCATCATGTTCACAATAAGAGCTTGGGCTGCCTATGTTTATATATGCTGGAAGGGAGTGATCTTTACCAACCGCGCCTGGTACTAATTTTATTGACCGCAAAAATCATTTCACTGAAGGAGTATTTTTGGCTACGACAAAATAATCCAAAATGTTGATGTGAGGTTCGTTGGTGTTTCAATCTGTTCTTCCAATAATACTGTTTTTATTTTTGTAAAAGAGTTTTGATAAAACTAATTAAAGTGTATATAATAGAATAGTTTGAAGCTTAAAAACAAACTCCAAAAACCTTTTTTAATGTGATCTGGTTTTAGGTATCGCCACATGAACTTCACTTTTCTATGGATTTTCACTGGTCGGGAAAGTATAAGCTTGTTTCCTTGAATTCCTGTATAGGAAATAAAAAATCACAGATGACCTTATAAAACTTTAATACTGAAACGACGAATATCTTGAAATGAAAAATGTTTTGAAATGTTTGTCTTTGCATCCTTTCCGATCCCTAATTTCCTCTTTCTTGCTGACAGTGCTTGGAGCGGCTCATTTGCTTTTTAGTTTATGACTGCGCATGAGGCGCCTCAATGTTCAACATGATTCATGCCACCTATCAATTTGGAATTCAGTTGTGCTTTAAAATTTCAAAATCAACTTGCTAATCTAAAACTTTGTCAGATCTTTGTTTTTGTTCTTTCCGTATTATTGCATCAACGTCGTTGGCAACTTAAAAACTGCCTATTTGTTAAAAAACAGACCCTAAGGCTATTTTAACAAAATTTACTTGATTATAAAAGGGCAACTAAAAGTAATTACTCACCTAATGTTAAGGTAGAAATTTAAGATAGAAATGAATTATAAATGAAAACAATCATGCATGCTCCCTTTGAATTTTGTCTCCGGGACTGTGTGATAACCAAATATCAGCTTTTTACTGAATTTACTGAATTTACCATTGTTATATCATTATAAAATAAAGCTGTATGATACATAAAGTTAAGTTTATTGTAGCCGCTTTGCTTGTGATGTCATTGCAAATAAGGTAAGAGCATCAGAGATCATAAACAAAGAAATGCTGATGTAGCGCCATAGTTAGAAGCCACGGATTGAGTAGGTTCATTCCGTAAACATATTGAACATATATTTTTTGTTCTCCTCTTAAAACACAATACTTGTTTCCTGAAGGAAGGAAGGAAAACGGTAAGGCGCTAAAACATGAAAGTCAGATTCAATTATAGCCCTGTGTAATGGATATTAAGAGTATCTGATTCAAGAGCTCTATATCACAATTCCGTATAAATTTTAAGGACGGAATTAACATTTCTGTGGATGTGGGTCCCGGAATCCAAAAAAAGATTAAATATTTCACAGACGGGCAACAAAGGTTTTATTTTTATAGTTTTCAGAGATACCCGAAATCAAGTTGAAAAAAGAGTTTTCACAATTTTCACTAGCTTTCAGTTTGTAAACGTGCATACGAGAACAGTGCATCGGATATGATATGTTTAAAACATTGAAACCTTTTCCCAACCATGGGACTCATTGTCCTATTCTTTATCATCCTCAAAACATACCTTTACGACTGAAAACAAAAGCTTTGCAAGGGTGTTTGTGAGTTCATACAGTTTTTATTGCAGAAATTAGCGGCGCTTTCTCGCGCAACAATGGAGGCGAAAAGGCGTTGTTATAGGAAGCCGTTTGTTTTTTCTAAACAAAAACAGGTATACAACAGTATTAACTTGCTGTGATACATTTGAAATAGCATTATTTGAGGAAATAAAATGTTATCAGTTAAATACATGTTTCTTGTTGTTGCTTGACAATATTATGTTGTGGTATAAAACTGATCAGCCTCTTGCAGATAACGGTACAATAAGCGGGAAATTTTACAAGCTGGTCACTCTAAAGTTCCACCTGCAAACTTTTCTTTTTGAAGCGGTGTAAAGAATATCTCACTTGGGGCCCGAATTTCCTAATCATATATTTTAGAGTAACTGCCAATAACTTTGCAAGTTATCCATCCAGGAGCTTTCAAAATTATTTTTCAATTAAAATTTTCAATCAAAGTTTTTTTTTGCTCATCAGGTAACAAACCAGAACCATCAATAATTTCGTATTCAAAGCAGTAATTTACAAAGATGTCTAAACAGCTTTTTAGGCCTTGAATCCAACAGAGTAAAAAACACAAAAGTATATATATACATTATAAACATTTTAAAAAGAATGAATTAAGTTATCGTATTTACTAACTTGATAACTGAGTCGACTTTTGTCTCAACTCAAATGCGATAAGCTGGTAGTTGAAACTGCTTGTATTACCTGTACGCATGATAAAGTAGATGATGCAAGATTTTTACCTTGTTTCCCTTCAAGCGTTGAGATGCATGACAAAAAATACAGCAGTATGACAAAAACTTTTGTTACGTTTAGCATAGCGTGGCTTTTACAAATGTCAGCGATTTGTTTAGGTAACATATTGATTTATAGTTCATTCCCGTGGTGCATTGCGGTGTCGATAAACGTTTTTAGTTTTTAGGTCATTTAAGTTAGCAAAAACACAGAAATAGTTTGCTGAAAACAAACTATTGATGCAAATACTTAAATAGGCACTTTGTTCTTGCCAAAAAAAACTGTAATACATGGCAAAATCATTTCCCACTGTTACTCAAAAACACGATTTTTAAAAAAGAGTGAAATTATTCCTTGTTGCGGGAACGGCTACTGCTTATGTACATGTTATGCGTGTTAAAAATAAACTCAATTTTTTTGTCCTGTTGCGTTATTTTCAAAAATGTGCGTGAAAACTCATATCATACTACAAGTCTGGCCTGTGTTTAAAACACACATCTATAAGTCCTAGTTTTGTTATTTGACGCCTGTATTGCTCCCGCATCTTAGCAGAACTTTGAGGCGTTTTACAAACTCCGACAATTTCTAGCTCCCACCCAACTTCGATAAGTTTACTATAACTTAATCTATCATTATTTAAGGAATCCCATTGTTGCCTGGGGGAGTGCCTACGAGACCACCTTAAATAAACTTCAAGTCAACTAAAATCACGTTGCTAGAATAATTTTCTATGCTACCTTACGTGAAGAACAGACGCATAAATCTCTACCGTTCCTAAACCTCCTTGACATTCTAACAATCAATAACCTATATAAATTACAGTCTTTAAAATTTATTCACAACTGGCAAAAACAGAAATTACCTCCTATTTTTAAACACTTTTTTAGTATGTTAAAGAAGTTCATTCCTATAACACCAGATATGCCTCGAAAGACAACCTTTACAAAACTAAATTCAGAACAAATACTGGCAAGCAGACAATAACGCCTATGGCTACAAGTATCTGGCAATCACTTTCTTCTCATTTTAAGAGCCTTAATGCTTACAGTTTCAATAAAAAAGTTAAACAACACCTTTTAATCAAATAGTACAACTCTTGATTTAGTTAATATACGGCACATGTATAACATATACTCTCAGTTTTCTTCCTAATTTTTCTGTGTCTA
>JAPEIX020074542.1:0-10953 GCA_026122405.2 Zoanthus sansibaricus | reverse complement strand
TGCTATATTCACTTTTAGATACCCATCCCCCCCTTTGGTTTGTACCAAAAAATAATTCTTTTTTTTTGGGTGTACTCTCCCCTTAAACGGGTCACTAGTTAACGATTTGTCGCCGTTTTTTAATACAAAAATTTCCTATGGGTTACGGACAATTAAATTACAGCGATGTTCTTCGAAGGGCCAACTATTATAGCTATCGTCTAGAAATCTTTTCCAGTTTGTATTAACAAACCCAAGCTAGCTTCTGCTGTAGCTAGATATCCTAAGACCAAGATGTTGTGGCTTGGAGCCATTTCTGTCCCCATTGCCGTATACCATTTTTCTTAAGGTAAGGTTTGTCATTGAAAACAAAAGTTTTCTTTGTGAGTTTGACATTTTCAGCCACAAAATCTTTTAATATTATTATTAAAAAAAGCGCGAGTCGAAGGTGTTTGGGTTTGTTCAGCGAGCAAATCACGCCTTCGATGCCAAACAAAAAAAAGTTCCGGTTTATCATCAGAATTTTTCTAAAACTAATTGAGGTATGCTTGCATTTTTGGTTAAGAAACCAAAAAAGTAAGTGAAAATTGTAGTATTTTCTTAGTTTTTAAGTTAGAAAATATAAAAGTTGACGGGGCAGCTGTGTAGCAATGCGGACGCTGATAAAAAAAAAAGGATTTTTTTATTTGGCCGGTTATGAGAAGTTAGGTAAAAGCATTTAAAGCAGAAAGAGCTTACAAAAAAGTTATTTTACATTTCTATATGAGTATAAGTTTAAGATTTTAAGCCGCACTGAGTTGGCGTAACATTATAGTTTGACATGCTTCCTCTACGCATAGTCGTCCATTTGTTGTCCCCTTGTGTAACTCGTTTGATTGGCGCGCTGTTAGCACGAAACACCGGCCTCTTGCAGTAGTGCACTTTTGAAAGATTTGGAACATGAAGTTCCTCAATTTTAGGCGTAATGTTTCTTTGAATTTCATATTTATTTTGTGGCTTTGTGTCATCCTTTGCACCATCCACTTGCCCGTCAAAACTAATCTGTATTTGATCAAGTTCGTTGTACATGTTTTCCCTTACTTTCACCTCGTCTTCTCCAAAGGCTTGCATAATATTGTTGAATACAAATGTGCCGCCTTCTAGTGACAGCTCGGTTGTACTTGAATCAGAAAATGGCAAAATATATTTTAAGTTAGCTTTCCTGTGCTCGAAGGAATTTGGCAGTGGCGGAGCTAAGAGTGCTGCCTTTTTTCTATCAAACGTTTCTCTCATAGCTGAAGCTTTTCCTTTCGTTGTGGAAGCTCTTTTACTAAAACCATTGTCACAGTTTCCTGAATAACTATAGCTTCGAATCATTCTTCGACTGGAGTTCGGGTTACTTCCTGAAGACCTGGCTTTGGCGTTCCGTTGCTGTTTGGTGAATAAAGAATCGGAAAAAGCTTTGCGGAATCTCTGATTGAGGGCGGCATAAATGATAGGATTGGATAAAATGGCCATTTTTGTCAGTAAAATAGTTATCTCCAGTGTCATGTTGGAAATGTTGAAATTATTTCCATGTGACGAAGCAAGAGATACAAATACGTAGGGACACCAACAGCAAAGAAACGCGAAAATCACTACTGAAATCATACGAACTGTTCTTGCGTGCAAGGTTGTGAAAAACAGAAATGTGTTTCGTTTCCTGATCTGATCCGGCACCTTCCAACTACGTTTTTGCAAAGAGCTATAAATCTCAGTATAGCAAACCAACATGGTCGCAAAAGGAAACAAAAAAAGGAATGACCCAAAGAATACAGTATATAAAAGTCCTGGTACAGATTTTGTATCTAGTTTCACGTAACAGCCTGTGTGGAAAAGGTCTTCTTCAAAAATGTTCTCTGCAAAGAAAATGGGCGTGGTTGGAATAAAGGTGTATAGGCACGTTATAAATATCAAAATGAATGCCGATCTCACTGTAAGTTTCATTCTGTCCACAAACTTTGTAATAACCCAATAACGGTCCAAGGAAATGGCGGCCAGCGTGTTCAGTGATAAAGCGCAGAAGTAGTTGTAAAGCCAGCCAAAAATGTTACAAAGATGGAGACCGTAAATCCAACGGTGGTACAGCGCTGATGGAAGCGAGAAAATCAAATCCATCAACGCAAGAAGCAGATTGCAAATCGAAAGACAACATACAAACATATTTGTCGATGTTTGAAGTGTTTTTTCAGTACGAAATGTGTTTATTACGAGCGAGTTCACCAGAACGCCGAAAAAACCCACGAGGCCAATATACGTTGTCAAAACAATGGATTCTGCTAATGTCACTTGGCTTGCCAGAGTTGAGTTTCTTGTTAAATTTGAAACTGGAAAGGCCATAAGTATAGCAAAACTGAACAAGGTTCTTTTCGCTCCTCACACTGTCGAAAAACGGAAAAATAAAGTAACAAATTGGAATTGACGTGTGGAATGATTAGATAAAAGATCTTTTACCAAACAAATGCTTGTTCTTTTGATTACGTAATACAATGATCTACATTTCAGAAATGGTCTTGTTTTCAAATAGCCACGTGAATTTCATAGATAAAAATGGCATAATTATGTTCTCTAGATGTTCTGTGAATCAAATGGGTCTTTTTAGAGAAGTTTTAAATTTTCAATACAGTTTTCTAGAGAGTGCTCAGTTGAAACTGAATGTTACACTTCACAGATTGCGAAATTTACACAGAGGCTCAAAAGGGGAGACGTTTAACAGACTTTAAATTATTGTATATTTTGTGAAGACACCAGTTAGAATTAAAAAACATAGAAATTGCATTTTTAAGAAAAATAGAAAGAAGTTCTTGACGGTTTCTCTGCATGATATTCTTTTCACGTCACCACGTAATACTGAATCCAAACAAAAAGTTCTGCTTTAACAGATCAAAAAATATAATCCGGTAACGGGTTCGCGGGATTAAATTGGATGACAATTAACCTTATTTAATTCAATTTTTTATACGTATCACAAAAACACACATTTATATATTTAAACATTTCACAGAGTTTCACACTCCATATATGTTAAATGGAAGTTTTAATTCTTATTCATCTGTTAAAACATTGCCCGGACCTACCAGCATCATTGCAAAACACCCTTTAGTGCAACCTTAATGTTCCGTTTTCATTATATTCTCATTATTTACGTTGTCTTTGTTAAAACCCTTTAATTTTTTGTGTAATGCTGCTTACAGCGTGCAATAAATCTGATAAGACAAGTACATAACGTGGCATACATTTTTTACGCCCTTGAGATCAAAGTCCATGATCAATACTAATAGTCAGTGAAAATATCAAAAAATAATTACATATATATAATTCAAAGTAATAAGCTTAACTAACTATAAAAGTAAACTCACCTATTCAAAACGGAATGATTACGTAGTAAACCTTGATGTCAAGATTGAAATGAAATTGTTGAACGACATTAAGTAAGACAAACCCCTTAAAGTTCCTTGATCGTCCTTTCACACAAACTAGAATTAGAAAGGATGTCTGAACAGCAGCTGCCGATGGATATCTTATGAACAGGAAAGATTAGCCAGCCGGCGAACTGTTGAGGAATAGTGTATAATGTACGCGTTTGTGATTTGTTGACACAAAGTTAAGATAAGCCTTATCTTTTTTGTGATTGGCTGGGACTTGATTTTTTTTATACTAAGTTAGAGCCAAAAATCATTAGGATTAGAAACCAGATTTGACACGACTTTTTAATGGTTGTCATTTTTATTGTTTATTTTTTTATAAATATTGAGTGTGCTGCAGAAAGAGCGTACAAAATGCTGTGGAACGTTCAATTTGAAAAGTGTTTCAGTCTCTCGACTTCTTTTCAGGCTAATGTTTACTTTTCGGACAATTTCTATCTCAATTCTCATCCGTGCACGAAGTGCAAAATGAGATTTTGTGAGGGGGCTAAGATGTTACTCTCCCAGTGGCTCTTGGCACGGCTTTTAATACTGGGGCGAGAACTTTTAAAATTTTGCAGCGATCGATAAAAGCCGCAAGACTCCCAAGTTGGAGAAACAACACTTTCGCACCTCAAGGAAACGCCAAGCGATTAAGTAACTTAGAAGGTGTCGACATCGAAACAACCTACACCAACACTCCCTCCTTCGCTAAAATGGGGTAAGCAAAATAAAGATACTCTGAAAACAATACCCGTGAAAAACGCCAGGCCCCAAATTAGATTCGAAACGCGCGGGAAAATACTTAGGCATAGAGTCCGTACAATCCCAAACAAAGTAGCAACAGAGCTAAAAGCCAAAGCCAGAGCAAAAAACAAAAGCGTTAGAAACAAATTCAGCAAAGTAAAAAGAAGAACGTTAACTGACAACGAGAACGCCTGGATCAAAAAAAATTTACAGCAACATGTTTGACGTAACTATGGCCAGCTTCGACCGAGCGGAATGTGTGAGCTTATCGGACTTTTCCTTCTGAACAACCTCGGCGAGAAATACGGCAGAAACAACGTAGTGGTTCCCTTTACTTTCAAATCAAAATATATTTATCCCTCTGACGTTCACGTCAGCCGTAAGAAATGTTGAATGAATAAAAATAACTACCTGAGTTGAGTGGAACTTGCCTTAACATTTTTGAAAACCATTATTTTGTCCATAAATGGCGATGGGCTACCCTCAACGACTTTGATGTCTCCCTTATTACAAAAAAGTTTTTTTTATTGTCTTCTGAGAAAATTTTCGTATAGCAAATTTGCCATGTTGTTTGATATTTGGTTTATCTGTCAAGAGTGACAACGTAAGTGTTCCAGCTCACACTAGGAAATATTACCCATCCAACTTATCACGAATAACAATTGCGCTCTGCAATTTTGTCAATGTTCAGTGGGACTGGTTAAACCGAAAATGACCAGAAATCACAAGAATATGAGTGTGCAAACATATCAGCCAATCAGATTTCAGAAGGGGTCAACGGTTTTAATTAGTTATGAACAAACTAAATGAAATTAGCTTTTTGAGTTAGTTTTGGTGAACAGACCTTACCGAATGTGTTTTATGAGTCTCAATAAGTAAATTTTGAAAAAATGAATTTAAAAAAACTCTACGGTTCTTTCACTCAAATTCCAGTTAAGTAACTTCCCAACACGCTTGTTTTTGTTTTGGACGCAAAATATTGAAAAGATAAATCCCTATTTGGTTTCTCCCTGCACAACTATGTCAAAGAAAGGACAAACTTGGATGTCACAAACATTAAATCTTCTGTTTTTGTGTTTGGTAAGTAGAATTTGATCACCGATATCTTGTCTTAAGTCTTAAAACTCGGTTTCATTTATCGTAGAGTTTAAGTGCTTCTAAGTTGATATTTTCAGTTAAGTATAGTTATCGTAAATAAGCTTTGCAGCATTTGAATAATTACTTAAAGTTTAAACTGTTTTCTTGAATTTAACTTTTTCTGTTTTAAAATGAAAAAAGAAAGGCTTTTTGTGTTTTTTAAATCTACCCTTCGTTTTTTTGTTGCTCAGTGTTTTCTGAAACTATTCGACTCGTGTCAACTGTTGTTTACCATGTTTCAGTTGCCAATCAAAGTTCCTGATCTCATCAACAATTTACTTTATAGTTGTGAGGGAAAGCAAAATATTGAATCTTTTTAAAACTTAACTTTTATCTTAAAGAAAGCGATTGGTTTTTATGGCCACAGTATAATTCATTGTTAAGTAGACGTGTTTAAATTTTTAGTGAGCTGAACGCCATGCAGATCTTGAGTGTCTTCAACTAGTTTCATTATTCAATTTATCAAAACTAATAAATCTTTTGGTTTAGGGCTGTAGGACTAAAATATCTTCTTTACACTTTGATTTTATATATTATCATGTGTATGTTTTGATTAACAGGACAACAAAAAGACAAGCATATTTCTTTTTATTTTTTGATACTTTTTTTTAAAACCACGACCTTATTTTGTTGCTATTCCCCCCTAGGTGAATTGTTGCTTCGAGAACTTGCCCGATTCCCGACAGAGTAAACACATGTTATACTATACAGTTTTGCAAAACAAAATACCTGACTTTAGGCACTGTATCATCTAAAAGTTAAAGTGCCGCATATGAAGTGAAAATTTCGAATAGGCCTTTCTAATACTTAAAGGATGGCGTTAATTTTTTTGTCAATATCACATGTAGTTTTCGAGATATTCATGGTTGAATATTTAGTTAGATGATGTTGTATGTTGTGCTCAATGACTTTATTAATAATAAAAGTATTGTTTTTTGTAAACAATTTGAATACTTTGCTTGGGAAACTTGCATGGCAACTTGATTACAATGGACATTAATTGATAAATGCAAGATTCAAATATATAGCTGGATGTCTTAATTAACCATTTGCCAAGTATTTTAGCCAAGGTCTTCAAACATTTCACAAAAAACCCCTAAAAAGTATATTTTGCTGTTTTAAAACAAAGTCAGGTTACACAACTTATGACGTTTTAAAATTTTTTCATTATCACATTTAGCCTTCAAGAGACTTTTAAAAGTTTGAATGTTTAGAAATATTCAAACTTAAATCTCTTGAAGCCAAAATGTTGTACTGAACAAATTTCATCACCAACCTTCAAGTTTTAAAAAAGTCTTTTCAAAACATAAAATTGCTTTCGAATTTTTCACTTCATATGCACGGCGCCCGAGAGGTCGAGAAGAAGCTTTAAAAGTTTTAACTTAAAAGATAGAGACGGTAGATTTTTCTCCAACCTCCCGGAGATTGAATATTATATAAAAGGTCTTTTCGAGACTTGAAATGGTCAATTACGTTATTAGAATGAAGATTTAGTGACAGTTTTTTTTTCCATATCTAAATTCGGAAATTTGAGTTGTTTTTTTCTTGGTAGAATTAATCTGTCTTATCAAAATTTAACTATACTTTATCAAACTATTTGAATAACTGTTGTAAAAAAATACTTAAAATGCTTATTACTATGGAAATAATTGTTAAGATATATATACAAACCATAAAATACGTCACGGTCATGGCACAAAATTACATGGATAGAATTAGAAACGATTTTCTAAAGCTTCAAAAACTCAAAAACTTGAAGTCAGACAAACTCATTTTCTATTTTAAATATAGACTGAACAAATACCTTAACAACATTTGTATACATAGAAAGCGTATGTAATTTCAAATTGAAGCAGGTGGAAAAGACATTTTCGTTCTAGACTATGCAAGTATTTTATCGACAACATCACTGGATATATACGTCGACCAAAATAGCCCAAGGGCCAAGGAATCATTTCAAGGCTTGGCTTGTTTAGATATATTTCATAAAATATTTTAAACTTTATCGTATTTGATAGATGTTCAAAGAAATTATTTGAACGATTAGACTCGAGGATGAATGGAAGTCCTACGAGTCAATAGCTCATGAGGCTGTAGGTCGAATGTGCTAGTGTAAACTCGTAGTCCATGAGGCCGAGAGGTCTAATTGATTGATTTATAGCTGAGCTCCTGCGGAGAATCATACTTCAGAAAATATTGCATATCCATCGAGTTGAATTTTCAACGTCATGTCCGTCCGTGCCTCCGTTCGTTCGTACGTAGGTACGGACGACATCCGAGTACACGAGTGGAATAGGTTTTTCCAGAGACTGCTGAGTACGGTTAATATCTCTTTGGGAGCTCCGCTTTTAGGCAGTGCCTTTAAATATTATTATAATTAATGCGCACCTGTCTGTGCCTAAATTGAAAAGTGAATCATGTTGGGGAAACATGTAGAAATTAGTTTCGAAAATTATAAGGGAAGCAGAACACGTTGATCCAAACTACATTTCCGAACCAGCACGTCACATCGCCAAAAACAAAGATCATGAGTTTGTATGGAAAACCCTGGATTCCGCTCCACATTGGAAAATGAGAAAGGTCAAAGAAGCAATTTACATTGCTAATTCAAAACCCACGCTAACAAACAAATGAAGTCCTTTGAACTCTGCCTGTTCCCAAGAGCAATTACTTAACAATGACTCTTTGTATCACGATCCATTTAAAACGGAAAAAATATTATCTGAGTTTTTTTCGTAACCTGAAGATTGTCACGTGTACCAAAAAGATTTGTTTTTAATAACTTTAAATACATATTTTTAGCTTTATATTTTTGTACTTTTTTTACAATCTGATTGTTCACTAAAGACATAGAACATTTTTATCTATAATTTGTAAGAAATGGATCACATCTAAAATATAAGGACTAGCTAACTTTATATACATTTATTGGATAATAATTGATGTAAAAAAATGTTTTCAAATTGCCAATAAATCAATATTGTTGTTGTTGTAAACAAATCCAGGTAGATAAAACATTATTCCAACACTATAAGGCCTACTTTGACACCCAAAGGTGCCCAAAATCGCTAAAAAATGCATAAAATCGCCCAAAATCGCTCAAAGTTCAGAGTGTTTTAAAAGCAATTTTTGCCAAAATCGCCCCAAATTGCTCAAAGCTCAGAGTGTTTTAAGGACAATTTTTGCCAAAATCGCCTAAAATCGCTCGAAGTAACGGCGACTTTGGGTTCCGGAGTAGGCCTGCTATATATTTTGTACACTTTACACACTCTTCTTTTTATTGCGGGCGACCAAAGCGAGCACGCAACACTAATCTGTTGAATGCATGCACAGTATGTATATAAAAAAGAGACTTGCTAAGAGGAGAGACTTTTTTCGTCTTCCAACTGGTATGAATGGAATGCTTTGACAAACTCATTTGACCACTTGATAAGAGCTTGTTTGACAGGTCGTGATACCTAATTTTGACACGCACACTCTGCAGTTGCTCAGCTCATGATTGTGCACACGTGGAGTCTACATTTGTTTTTTAAAACAATATTTTTTAAAATATGAACCAGTGAGTAGCGTGTGATTGTATACAGCAACCTTCCTCAGCTGATTTGGGGGCTTGCGGTTAGCACTAAAAATATTGTTTTAAAAACTAAAGATTTTCAACAAAGGGTGTTGTATGACTTCCTCCAATAATAATACTTCCTCAGTTTTCCGCCCGCACTTTCAAGCTCTCGCTGACCTCTAGTTTAAGCGCTAACTGAATTCGCGAACATTATATCATTATTCTGTTCGCCGTTAAATTAAAAAGAAAAGCAACGAATCACTTAGTGCACTTTTAAGTACAATATCAGTGGTTTTCGTAACAATGACTTTCCTCGGGCATTAAACATTGAGGACCACTGAAGCAAAAATAGTTAAATGCAGGATTCTAGATATACTATTGCAATAGAAAATATTGCAAGAAACGAATTTTACTCTTGCAATAGAAAATATTGCAAGAACTTCGATTGGACCCGTTTCTTGACATGGAGATGAACTTTTATGGTTTATTAAAAACCGCCTTTATTGGCATGATAATGATCTGGCTCCATGCATAATCGAAATCGTTAATCTCTTATTTTGGATATATCAATTGATACTAAACGGATTTTAAAGCATTTCAAACACCCATCCAGTCTGATATTTATGTATTGGTCCCACTCTATAAACTGATCAAGTGTAGCTTGATATTGCGGTGATTTTAATATATCTGTTGACAATATCTGAACAATATAAGTCGCCAAAATAAGTTAAGAGGCTTTTCACAAGTTTTTCTGATACTTGCACCTTCTTAATTTAAAAATTACTGAAAGAACAATCGTGAAATTCGTTCCACTAATATCCATTATATATTAACATATAATTACCGCATATTCCTTATATGATTGTATTTGGAATATCCATGACGCCGTTGTGCCGTGCTAGTTAAAAATACGCCGACATCGGCCTCGGCGATAAATTGACTACGCATTTTTACACACACTATACTAACGCCGATGGGGCTGTTTGTCCACTAGGTTTGTTGGTCCCAATCAACCAATCGGGGGAAATGAGATTTATAAAGTTAAGAAATACATTAATGAAAATGTATTTATCTGGGAACGAAAGCACGTTTTTACTGCTAATAGATAGTGTGCTACTTTTCAAGTAGCCAATCAGAATGCAGGATTATAATAGTAGAGTGACGATATAATTCCATATCTTTTCTTTCCTTCTCTCCTTCGAGTAGAGTTAATCCATGCGCGAATTTAATCTCTCAACATTGAAATAGTTTCTCATCAAAATGTAAAAAAAAGATGGGTAAGGAAAACAAGTTTTCGATATATTTTGGTGATTGTAGCTGATTACTCAATCTACCGGAATATCAACCATACAACTAAAAGCATTCTAACGGCTTAATTTTTTAAGCAAATCGGTAGATTATAGAGTCCAGTCTAGAAGATGGTCCTTTACTTCAAAATGTTCCTTTTAATTAAATTTTGAAACGACCAAGAGACCGGAGTTCTAGTATTGGAGTTGATCACATATATACATTACTGACTAATCAATTTTTGTTGCTTTATAATTCGCAAGACGAACCTACCACTACCAGTACTTCACTACTTTGGACGGGGTTTCGCCCCATACTTCATTTGTCTGAACGGGTTCTCGCCAGACCTCCTTCTTCCTCTATCTTGAGCGGCGGTTCGCCCCCTGACTACCCCTGGTGTCCCTTGAATGAGTTTTCGTCCCCTACCCGTTCTAATATTCATTTACTTGGTACCTTTCGAGTTATAGTTTCATTCCTCGACAGAGACTGTTCTTTTGGTACAGGAAATCCGTCTCTATATCATATTGGATTCCTGTTTCTCCGATCCGTTTTAGATTCCTCTTAAGACTGTAACAGTGTCTAACTGTAATCTTGACCTGCGTTGCGTTTGTATGACTTAATAGAGAATAGACTGTAATCTCCTGCAAAAATCATTCCTTCTCTGAACCTGTCCTATACCAAACCTAGGTTTCTGTCGGCAAGTATATTTCCCAGAGATGGATGTCATTTGATTTTATCCATCTGCACGAGATCTACTCTTAGTTAAAAGTTTAAATCATCGCGAAAAGGAAAACACAAAACTGACGGCCATGATTTGATAGTTAA
>JAPEIX020074508.1:0-10953 GCA_026122405.2 Zoanthus sansibaricus | reverse complement strand
ACAAGAATCTGATTTTTCAGGCCTTTGTCATGGCTAGTAGTAGTAGGAAATGGCAAGCAATGATCATGCAGCGGCTATGACTAAAATTATTCTGTACGCCTTTGAATAGCTTAACAGAAGAGCTGCAGATACGAGATGCAAACGGGCTCAGAATTTTAGCTGTTTCTTTGACCAAATTGAATGCGATGGAGCTCAAATCTGCTGATTTTAAGGTTTTGTTTGGGTCGGCGGAAAGTGTGTATTAGATGGCAAGTTCCTGGGTGTGATACAAGTCTCAACTTTCAAACTCCAGTTCCATCTTTCTTTGTCTGCAGTTGTTGCCGATGTAGCTAATCACGATAGTTAATTGACCAATCAAAGAGCATGCATTAACTTATTATTCTATAATTTTTAGTATAGACTGGAAATGTCCCTATTTTCAATCAATTTTATCTTTCTTGTCGTGACACTAACGGGGCTCTGCTATATTTTGGTTTTAAAAACGTTATTCACATTACATTAATGTGTAAATTATACATGAACCATGAAGTTGTATTGTTGATTTAGTTTTTAGTTGGAGATGAAGAGTCCGTTACTTCATAATCACTTAAAATGATTTATCTTTCCACATTGTAGGCCTGACTTCTGCATGTTTTAAAAAGCAATACTTTCTTTTCCACCAGTAGCAACAATAGTTTTATGGCATTTGAAAGTCAATAAGATTTTCGATCTTTTTTTATGCTACTGTTTCAGTCTCAGAAGCTCAGCAAGACCATCCCAAATTTGAGTTCTTTTCTATCAAGCAATTCTAAAAGCTCAAGTTTCGAAGTTCTGATCATGAGCCCATGACAGGATTTGGACCCACAATCTTTCAAATACCATGCAGATGCTTTATCCATTGAGTTACAAGGACTGTAGTAAAACTGTAAATTGTTTCTTAGTTTAATCTAGAACTTAGAAATTGAATACTATGTACATCAAAAACGCCAAAGTTTAAACCCTTAAAAATAATTAACAATTATCCCCCGAAGTGGAGGTGACTAGTAGTCAATCAGAGTGTAATCAATTTTTTCACGGTTGGGTGACTGCTGTGAATAGCGCAGGATATTCTGTGTTTCAGGAACCAATCAGAGCGCGCGGAAAGTGCTATTCACCTGCTAGTTTAATACTATCGTAAATATACTCAGCAAATTTTTGCAATTCATCACCGAATTCCATCGATTCTCGCTTTGTTTTAAAATCAAATTACAAGTATGCACGTTTTATACCACATTCTGCATTCTGTTCTCCAGCTGGTATAGTTCTTTTGTTCTGCTGATATTGACAGTTTGTTCTCTGTGTCGTGTTGAAGCAGCTCGTAGGACAGGTCATTCTTCCTTCATAAATTAGAGCTGTTAACTAAGCCCAAACAAACGTAAATGTCGTCTTCAGCTGCAATAAATTCATTTGCTTTTAGCTGCATGTCAACTCTGTCAATAGTAAGTTTTGCAGATCATTCCTTTCTTCTCCCTCGAACGTACCATCAAGTACGACTGGGTCTTGTAGATACTGTACATCTCTGTAGCTCTAAAAGCACTTTTTGATGGTGCTGCTGGTTATCATCTCCCCACAATGCTTGTCTTCGCTATTCATTAGACATCAGAACATTAATTGAGACAAGAATTCGAGTCTCGCTTAGGGTAATCAAACAATTTTTTTTTTGGAGGAGTCAGTTGGAAATATATAATTTATTTATTGCAAGTTATATTTTTCTGTAAACTCATGAACTCTCATTGCAAACTAGGGAAAAGGAGTTTCTAAACGAACACACTGAGGTCCAGTCGAGCCTGCAGAACAAAATTGATCAACAGATACAAGACAAGGAAAATATGAACAGCAGCTTCAAGTAAGATTTGTAGTAAACTTTCGTACTCTTGAAACAAGTAGTCAAGGTTAAAGTGTTTTGATTGCACTAGCACTAAGTACTTGCACCCCTTAAAATGGACAATAATGTTAAGTTGGTAGTGGGCATTATATGTAAGTCTGCTTTGGGAAATGGTGATCCCGATTCCTATACAGCTGCCATGGACAGCAGTTGATGCCTTGTCTGTGGGGCATAGCTAATAACAAACAAAGTCTGCAGTTGATGCCTTGTCTGTGGGGCATAGCTAACAACAAACAAAGTCCCCAGTTGATGCCTTGTCTGTGGGGTATAGCTAACAACAAACAAAGTCCCCAGTTGATGCCTTGACTGTGTGGCATAGCTAACAACAAACAAAGTCCCCAGTTGATGCCTTGACTGTGGGGTATAGCTAACAACAAACAAAGTCTGCAGTTGATGCCTTGTCTGTGGGGTATAGCTAACAACAGACAAAGTCCCCAGTTGATGCCTTGACTGTGGGGCATAGCTAACAACAAACAAAGTCCCCAGTTGATGCCTTGACTGTGGGGCATAGCTAACAACAAACAAAGTCCGCTTGCCATTCGAAATAAGACAGTAAAAACGTAAATCTTTTGGAATGTGGACAATAACCTTATTAATAATTTAGATATATTGTATGCGTAGTGAAGATAACGCACCTGTGCCAGTATTAAGTATATGATGCTAAAATAGAAAAACAGTGGAAGGCCATGTTGGTAGTGCATACCACAAGGTTTACGCTTTTATTGTTTTATATTATTTCGTGTGGCAGGCGGACCTTTTTTGCTGTTACCAATTCCCGACTGACAAGCCAGAAACTACCTTCCTTGGCAGCTGTTAACGTGACCTTAGAGTCCATTTCAGTGGCTGCAAGTACTTAGTGCTCGTGCAATCAAAGCACGATACCCTTGACTACGTGTAAGATATGTTTATAAGGCCACGAGGCTGAAGAAGTACATAATCCCTGCTAATAAAGGGCGACAAGTTTTTATTTTGTGCACTTCAGAAATCAAAGAAATAATGCTTCTCTGTCGATGCTCGTCATTGTAAGAACAGATGTACTACTCCTCTCCAGTGCAGTGTGGACTGCTAATAAATGTGACGTCAACTTCGCAGCTTTTCGCAAGTCTGAACATGAAAGATTAAGAAATAAAAGCTTTTAAAACTCATGTAATTCATTTGAAATCGAAGAATATCAAAGAACGGTTTTATTATCCCTCCCAACTTTGGCTAGTCCAGATTATTGCGAGACAGCTGAGGCGTTTGTTGTGTTATGTGAATTAAAGCTATGGACTTTGTATGGAATTTTTCAGCCAGCTGAGAGAGCTCACTAGAAAACACAAGAAAGTAAACTCCACGTGTTTGCAGTTAATGAGAAGTTTGGTAAGTAAAAGAACGTTTTTAACTGTTTTATTCTGTCTATCTTTGGGTTCTTTAATTAAACCACCCGCAGAGCATCATGGTTGGCTCTTAAATGTAGTTATGAAGTGGTCCATGGTTAGCGTGCATCTATCGAGATGTGGATAAACGTGAAAAGTTTGAAGAGAAGAGAGGAGGGAAATAAGAAGAACGAGGCGAAGCTAGGTGCTTCTCTTGCTTTTCTAGTGCTCTCCAAAGAACTTCCACAACGCCATAGATGAACAACTTAACCGTGGAACATTTCTTTTACAACAAAGCTTTCACTTTCAAAAGACAAACTCAATTTTATTTACATGTTAAAGTTGGACAGCTCAAAGTTACTGTTGTAGTTGTAACTGGTCTCGGTCCGAGCTAATGTTTTTAAGTTTTAGCTCCTCATCGGAGCAGTTGAAGATATTGGGTAAAAAATGAGGGGTTTATAGGCCGAGGCATTAAAGGAGAACTGAATGCTAAAACTAACCTATTTTTACTTGAATCTATTTGTGTAGTAGATTAACTCTCTGACGTTTTTTCATATTAGTCGAATAACATTGAGAAAGTTTATAGAAAAGAAGGAAACTCTCAAAAAAAGGCTTGATACCATGGACTCAAATGAGCTTGTCAGCGGTGTGGTAGGACGTAGGTTACGATATTTAGAGCATAAATATGGCAGCTCGCATTGAAATTTTGATATTTTTTGGCAATGTAGGTCTCACAAAGTTTTCTTCTTTAATATCAACCAAAAGCCGCACAGTAACCATGTTTTTTCCTCGTTTTAATCATCCTAATATCGTAACCTACGTCATAAGAAACCGCTAACAAACTGCTCGGCTAACAGCTTAAAAAAGCGGCTTCATATAGTTGCTTTACTATACCTAAATTTTCAAGCGACGAAAAGTCAATTTTAGGGTTCAGTTCTCCTTTAATGCTGCGAATCAAAATTTGTAGGGCAGTAACTGGCGGAGAAGAAAAACAAAAATTAAGTTAAAGACATTTTTTTGTGAAAAATCCATTACTGAACGCCATCAGAAGTGAAAATGTAAAGAGTTTGTGGCCGGCAAGTGAAACTTAATTGCTCAATCCAAGAACAAAATAATTTTATTAATTAGAAATAATTATTTCAATTAAAAATTGTGAATAACAGTATTATCCTAATTATTATCGTTAATTATATATCAAGAATCAATGACTAATTTAGTGTTAAAATGTCGTATCTTCCTTAGGCGGAGTTTATGAGTGAACATTTCCCTTCACCTAATGCTGAAAACATCAAGGAAGTAAAAAAGGTAAACGAAGCGTATCTACAACAACCGCCTCGTAATTACAACCACTTTTTAAATCTATACCTTGTTGAGCTAGCTGCCTCTCATTGAAATAAAAAATAATAATTAATAATAATGCAGTGTTATAGTAGTGGTAGTAACAAATAGAAACTTTATCAACTAACTCACTCAAATAGTTATTTAAAACCGACTGCTTCAAGCACTAGTATAGATTACAACGATTATAAAACATGCTTCAACTGCATGGTTAGCCTAATTGATAATTTATCAGGGCGTGAAATTGCGCCTAAAATAGGTGTTAATGCGACTAAACTTTGGCGACGTTGGTTTTTACATTAAAATTTAAAATGAAAGAGCAAAGTATAGGGTGTATTGAAAGTCATCTTTATGATCTGTTTAATGAGTTGAATAATTACGACAGTAATTACTCAGGAGAAAATGTTTTAACGTTTGCTCGTACATTGTATGACAAATATACTGAACAAAAATAGTTCATTAGACGTCTTCAAGTCAACGCCCACGTGGGACTGCTGGCAGAAGAAATAGCAATGAGCTCTGACCTGTAACCTCAACCTGACTCCAAGGGTTTTCCCCAGGCACTCTGGTTTACCTCCCTCCTCAAAATCGACTCACAGTTAATACCAGCTGGCTGTGGTGCTGTGCTCCAAGGTCATGTGTGGACCGTATAGCGGCTGCCAGGGGCGCCTTCACATTCTTTCGGTCCGACCTCGTAGAGCCGCGTCCTTGCAATTCAGTCCCGAGACTGCAATAAGAACGACTAGCACATATGCAGTCAATATTATCATCATCATTATATGTCACGACCTATGGCCGTTGGTTGATCCATAAGCGGTGTTAAACCATAAAGTACAATATAATTTATAAATCAATAATAGAAGTACGTAGGTTTTAATGTAATTAACCTACAATGTAATGGTTGTTACTCAGGACTTCCGTCAATCCCTGGACCCAGACAGTCGATTCCTGTCCTTGCAAGAAATTATTGAGGTAATCATTCTGATCATTAATCCTTTTGTTATGTAAAGACGATTTAATAAAGATATAAACACGGCCACCAAAGTCACTGGGCCTTTAAATGATTATGCGAAATTAACCAAATTAACATGAACTTTCAGTCAAAAACGTTAGTATGAAATAATTTTATACTTCATAGCTTTTATCATGCATATTTGACCATTTGTATAAGTCGTGATTAACACAAAGATTTTGCCACTATTTTCTTGACCAATTTTCTCAGTGTTTGGGTTCTTATATTTTTCACGTAGCAAGTCTATTCTTGTTTAGAATGAATTTGTTTAGAATGAATTTGTTTAGAATGAATTTGTTTAGAATGAATTTGTTTAGAATGAATGAATTTGTTTGCAGTTGATATAGTAAAAAAACGCGCCCATCAGATTTGCCTCTTGGCACTACCGTTGTTGTAGGAGTAAGTTGGTCCTCTGTTCTTGCCGAAGTTTAGCCACAACGGCTTGGCCGAGGCCAGGGCAGAGGCCTACAAACCCAATAAAGAAATTAAAAGGAAAGAATCCGAGAGCAGAGTGCTAGTTCCCCGTTGAAGCTCTGTTTTTTACAAGTTAAAATGTAAACAGCAACTTTAGTAAAGACTCCTGGTTTCTTTTTTACACTGCAGATCTTGATGAACAGATTGTACGAGAACCCTCATGATCCTTATATGGAGTTGAAACCCTTCCACTGGGTACCATATATAGAGCTGTTGTTACGCTCGGGTATTGCCCAGCGTCACCCGACCGACTGTAATCTTGTACGAATGGTGGCCTTCAATCGGTGATATTATAGAGAAAAGGATGTAGCTGCATTCTACCAGTTCATATATTGGTGCAAACGGATTTTTTGTTAATATTCGTTGGCGAGTTAGAACGCACCGAGGTTTAAAAAGTTCCATGTTAAAATGTTTTGACTACTACATGCCCGAAGTAGTGACTGATATAAGATGTTGACGTGCCGAACGTTGTATATTGGCTTTTGTCTGAGCAATTAAAAATGAATTGAAGAATATTGTCTAGCTGCAGTTCTGATCTTATGCCTTTAATCTTTCTTTCAGATTTATTAATGTTCGCCCTCTTTATTTCAATCCGCATTAGATCTCCTTACAAAAATCCTCATGAGGCTCTCATTATTTTCTGTTGTTTGACAAAGGGCTAAATCTCGAAATGCCAGCTTTTTCCTAAACATGGAACGATGATCAAAACCTGTCAACTTAATAACGTGTGGTAACAAAATATACTGTATGGCTTCTGTGTCGACAGATTTTTGAAAACGGGGCTTTATCCCAACATTTGTCTTGTGTTTCTGGTCTTCATTGCTATTTCATAGCCAAAGCCGGAAGTTATTTTTCTTGAACGAAATTTTCTTTTAATAAATGCTTAATCTTTGCTGCTGTCCTTATTACTTGTTTGAAACTTAGAAATACTAGTTATTCTATTTAATTTCTGAACCATTTGAGGAAAACTTACTAGAGCGGCTTTCGTAATGCACAAAATTATATCAAGGAGACAAAGTTACAACATTTCGCTGTTAAATTAAAAGTGAATTTGATTTTTGTAAATAAAATGATAATAAGCCTAAGGCATGTCACATATCACTGGTGAACAGCTAGGTTACAACAATAGTTTGACTATGTTTTACGTTTGTGAGTAAGTAAGCTGTTGTTCAGATTTTGAACAAGAACCATGCATGAATGTCTTAGTTACGTTAGGCACTGAATAGTTGAGGTGGCATTTTGAACTTCCTCTTCCATTTATTGTCAATGTGGGGCGTGTGGCAACTAACAAGGAACGTTCAGCGAATTAGAACAAACATTAACATGTGGATATACCAGGATGTACCAGGGGAGGGGGGTCAGGTTGGCGTAGTGGTCATCAGTCGCGCCTTCCACCTCTACGACCCAGGATCGATTCCCAGGCTCCGCACGTGGGCGGAGATTTGACCATCACAATCTTGACTCCGAGGGTTTCTCTCCGGGTACTCTGCGAATTCGACTTTCACGCCAAGATCTGAGCCATCGAGCTATTTTACAATTAGACCTCGAGTACGAATGGACTACGAGTCAATAGCCCGTGAGGCCGTAGGCCGAATGGGCTATTCAAACTCGTGGTCCATGAGTCTAATTGTTTTAGTATAAACCCGCTAATCGATCAAAGAAGGATGTACAAATTAAATTATTGATGAAATACTCTGATTCTATAGTAAAACGGGGCTTATTACTATTTTGATCCGCCATTTTTCTCTACTCGATGACTATTATTATTAGACCACTAGTAGCGTAGCCAATCGAAATGCACGATTTGCATTAGTCCACTAGTAGGTTTATACTAATAAACATTAGTCTCTGGTTAGGAAGAATGGGCAACCACTGCCTTCGCAACTGACGTTAAATAAAGAATTTGTTTATTTATTAATTTTATTTTTGTAAGTGTTTGGCACGCTGCGACGAATCATCCGATACCTGAACTTTATTTTATACAGAAAATCCGCTACCAGACGGGTTTTCATATGTTGACTGTTGTTTTACAACGCGTTTGGAGAATCGAGGAAGTTGAAAAATGAAAGTAAAATTACTGTTTGTAACATTTCAAATCACCCGGCCCTCTCAGAGAGAACTTGGCTCATTTGGTTGTAGCCAAGAACTAGCAGCCAATACAAAAACGTTGGGGCTACAAATACAACATGTTGTAGCAAATTAAATTGGCAAGTATTGCTGCAATATAGTCATAAGTAAAACGAGACTGCTATTTCTAAAATTGAATAAGACTGCTGTGTGCAAACTATAAATATTGCAGCAAATTAAGTATTAAAAAGACGTTGCATAGGAATAAACAAAAAAAATATTTGCTGCAAATAAACAATAAATTTCAAATAAAATCAAATAAAATAGTGCAGCAATTTGCAGTTGTACCCGAGTGTTCCTACTTCAAGTTCGCTGTCATGAATTTTCCTGTCTAAGTTTGCAGCAACTTTATTTTTTGGCATGCAAACATAATTGGTCTTACTTTTAGGAACGTTACATAACTTGCAGCATGTTTTCGTTTAAGTTTCATTATATACATCGTAAGTAACTGGTACTTTACTAAAACGTTTTCCTTGGATAACAGCTTTCAGCATTGTGGTTTTGCTCGTTTTGTGAGAACGTCATCACCTTTTGGGTGATTTCAACCTATGTCTTTTGAAAACCGAAACATCTCAATACAGTCAAGATTTCCTAATGGCTTTACAGAGCTGTTACCTCCTTCCAACTATTGATAAGCCAACACGCGTGCATAAAACATCAGCTTCTTTAATTGATAATATTTTTGTTACGAACCCAGAGAAAGTTCTAATTAGTGGGAATATTGTCACTGATGTCTCAGATCATTTCTCCCAGTTTTGTATTTTAACATCTGCAAGAGATAAAGCAACAAAGAAAACAATAAAAAAACGTGATTTTTCAAATTTCTCCCCAGTACAATTCAACAAAGATCTCTCTGAAGTAAACTGGAATGGCATAGTGTCAAATGCAAGTAACATCGACAATCTATTTTCATCCTTCTATAGACAAATGAATAAAGTCGTAAATAAAAATGCGCCAATAAAAATCATCTCACAACGCAAACTTAAACAATTAGCCAAACCATGGATAACTAATGGTATAAGAGCTTCAATTAAAATAAAAAATAAGTTATATCAATCTGGAAATGACAGTAAATACAAATATTATAAAAATAAAATTACTAGCCTGACGCGTTTAAGCAAAAGACAATACTTCTTTGATTTCTTTAATAAAAATATAAACAATATGAAAAAAACATGGCAAGGAATAAATGAATTATTAAATAACCGTAAAACAAATTATAGAGTGAGAGCTTTAAAGGATCCAAATAATAACAATAAAGTGACTAGTAAACCTTCCCGCATGTCTGATATACTAAATGAGCATTTTGCAAGTGTAGGTAACAAACTAGCAAGTAAATTATCTCCCAAAAGCAACCATATGGATTATCTCTCCAAATCAAGGTCACCTGATTCGTCATTTTTCTTCAAGCCTATCACACCAGACGATGTAAAACAGGAAATCTTATTACTAACAAATAGTAAGTCACATGGCTTATACTCTTGTCCTGCACAACTCCTTAAATATTCATGTGACATTATTTCTCCAGTTCTATCAGAAATTTTTAATACCTCTATTATTCATGGTGTATACCCCTCAAAACTTAAAATCTCTAAAATTACACCAATCTTCAAAACTGATGACGAGACTGATGCCTCTAACTACAGACCTATATCTCTTTTGTCCAACTTTAATAGAATCTTTGAAAAACTAATGTACAACAGAATGATAGATTTTATTGATCAAAATGATATAATATATTCGTCACAGTACGGCTTTCGTAAAGCACATTCCACACAACATGCCATTCTTGAAATTGTTGAAGCAATACAAAACAATATAGATAACCGTCTTTTCTCATGTGGTGTTTTCATTGATTTGAAAAAAGCTTTTGACACAGTAAATCATAAAATACTACTTGATAAAATAAATTATTATGGCTTTCGAGGAATTATCCATGAATGGTTTCAATCCTACTTAACAAATCGTACTCAAACAACGCAAATCGGTTCACATATATCAACTAAGCTAACTGCTCCCTGTGGAGTACCACAGGGGTCAGTCCTAGGCCCGCTCCTTTTTTTATTGTATGTTAATGACGTTCACCACTGTTCCAATAAGCTCAACTTTTTCCTATTTGCAGATGACACTAACATTCTGTATGCTGATAAAAACCTAAAGTCACTTGAACAAACGGTAAATACTGAGTTGTGTTCTTTGCACGATTGGTTGACAACAAATAAACTAACTCTGAATATAAAAAAATCAAATTTTGTAATTTTTCGCCCCCGCCAAAAAACAACTAATTACCGTCCAAAAATTAGTATATTCGACAATGAAACAAACAAAAATGTTAATTTGGAAATCAAGAATTCCATTAAATATCTTGGAGTCTTGATTGATGAAAACCTATCTTGGAAAAATCATATAGACTCGGTCATCACCAAAATAAGTAAGACAATTGGAGTAATAACTAAACTGAGACATTTTGTCCCCTCATCTGTACTTTTAAATATTTATACATCATTGATTACGCCATATATAACTTATGGACTTATAACATGGGGCACTGCCTCTAGAACTTATCTCCACAAAATTCTTCTTCTTCAAAAACGTGCACTGCGCTTAATTTATTTTGTTGACAGAAAAGATCACGCAATTCCTTTATTTTTGAAAGCCAAAACTCTGCCAGTAACCTTCTTATATTACGAAGCGGTATGTAATTTAATGTTCGATATTCACAATAATAATGCACCAACAAACAT
>JAPEIX020074411.1:0-17845 GCA_026122405.2 Zoanthus sansibaricus | reverse complement strand
GTTTAAAGTATTCCTGGTAACTAGAGACACCTGAATGAGTTTCGAGATTTTTTTTTTTCATAACTTTGTTGGGTTTGTTCTGAACACAGTCACATTGCAATTATGTTAAAGTTCAGCAGATGATAATCCAATATATTATCCGCTTACAATGACTAAGAGGGTATCTATGTTACCATCTCAAACAAAAAAAACAAAAAAACAAAAACAAAAAACACTCCCGCCCGCGAGATCGTGTGCAAGATCAAATTGATAAAATTCTCACTTTTTGAATTTGTACAATATCCAACAGAATGGATGTCTTTTTGGGATAGTTTCATTTCAGCTATTAATTTTATGATAATACTAATTTGAACGAAGCAATTTTAGGATTTCAACTGACGAAAGCGAAGTATAAAGAAGCAGTAAAATTACTCGAAGGTCGATTCGCATATAAACAAGTCGTTGCCTCAAAACATAAGAAAAAATTAATGGAATTACCAGAAATATGTGGTAACGAAGAAATAGCGATTCAAGACAATTGTACGATCAAGTAGAAGCGACGACGCGAAGCCTGGGAGGAATAAGGGTTAATTATGATACATACGGAACATTTTGGATTCCTGTTATTATGTGGAAATTACCGCAAGAAATCCGGATAATATTGAGCAGACAACTTGGAAGTAATTGGAACCTTGAGTGCCTAATGAAAGAATTGCACGAGGAACTTCTGATAAGGGAAACATGTGCTTTTGCTGCCAAAAAGGATGGATCCAGTAAAAATTCGAGAGAAAGCAAAAAAAAAAAACAAAAAAAACAGCAACTTACGGCTTCATAGCTGACAACCGGATCAAATTCTATTTGTACTTGAGATTCACAAAGTTCTTAACAGCAAAAGAAGGTCCAAATACAACACCGTGGTGCTCATTTTGTGGTGGAGAACACACTTCAGGAAAATGCCCTATTGTTGCAGACCCTAGCGAGGGGTATTCTTCGTCGAAAAGGAAAATGCTTTCGGTGTCTGAAATATGGTCAGATTAGGGTAAACTGCCCTCGACGAAAACAGATTCAGTGTTATCGGTGTTTTGGAAATCATAGTTGGATTGTTTGTACGGCAGTGCAAAATACAAAAGAAAAACATAAAAAACTGCCACAACCTGGAAATACAAATACAGGACAATCAGGCCAAACTGCAAGTACTGGCAATGTTAATTTTTATGTTGAAAAAGATTTTAGAAATAGTTATGTTCTACTGCCAACGGCACCTGCAAAAGCTTTGAATCGACTAACGTGAACAATTCGTGTACTGTAAGATTGTTATTTGACAGTTGTCAACACGTCTAAGAAATCAATTGGGTTTTTCTACTATTTCTACGGATAAAGTGTTAATCCAGCCCATTGGTAGACAAGATACCATGTTAAAGAAATGTGATGGTTGTACAATTTGTGACAATTTAAATGTTTTCTGTAAATACCTATGAAGTGGATGTGATTTGTGGTCCGATTGCAAATCAAACAATAAACCTTGCACAACAACACTATCCACATTTACAAAATTTGCCCTTGGATGCTTCGGAAGTTGCGGGCGGGGATCTGGATGTACATATCATGAATGGAGCAGGTTATTACTGGTTCCTTGTCCAGAATCACGTGGTACGGGCGGAGTCCAATGGCAGTCCAGTAGCTATTCGTGCTCGACTAAAATATGTCCTGAGTGAACAGGTCAACTTGCCTGTTAACTTTGACACCTCATCGTGCTGGAACATTTCACACTCAATCAAAACAGAGAGTTCTGTTGTTAAGGAAGATGTTCTCTCACAAGAGGGAACAATTCGCAGAGAGTTTACCAAATTCTGGAACTATGACACCCTAGGAATAAAGATAATGCGTACTATGAAAGTATAGTGTATGTAGATCATTATCATCCACATTATGTATGCGCCTTACTGATCATCATCCACATTATGTATTGGCCTGACTGGCAGCACGTGCATTTAACTCGCTTAAGGTTTCAACGATTTTAAATCTTCAATTCTATATTTAAAAATTTCATTTAAATATATAGAACATGTACAATTTGAGGTGTTACGCAAGCTATGAGAGTTGGGATTGTTAACTCAGCCCTGCAACTGGTAAATTCATCTGTTCGTGAAGTTCCACAGAAACAATGGCCATTTCGTTTCTACTCAACATCATACTGGTAAGCCAGACTATGTCTCAAGTCAAGTTGCTTCCAAAATTCCCACCAAGTGTTTACTCAACACTGAAATAACTAGGATCGCCAGATTTCGCAGTGGATGCAGAAGTGGAAGAAACGTAAAAACTCAACAACGTAAATTTAATTTGAATAAAGAATAATTATCCTACTGTTGAGAATTCAGTCCGTCAAGTTGAAGTAATTCGGAATGTAAACAACTTCACTAAAGTCAATCTTGCTTCCCATTTGCCACTACTACATCAAACTACAACTTCTTCGATCATTTCTCAGCAGCTTTCTATAAATGATTTAACTTCACTGATGAAACAAACAGTGAAGTTTTTGAAGCCCAAAGAAGCACATTAAATATTCAAATTCCTGTGGTGACATCCAGGCTTCATCTTATTCGGCAACGTAATGCACGTAATAACAATAATGTGAGGACGCTAACTCAAACTGACGGCAACACCGTGCAAGACCATCACTTCATCGGCTTGAATTTTTGCATTTTTCCTACTCAATGCACAATCCTTGAATAACGAAGCCGGTGAGTTTATCCATCTTATTTGTGAGTACAAACCAGATGTTGTGGCTCTGAAAGAAACATGGTTTTCCCCGATTGAATCAACCTCACGATCATTTTGTACACCTGCTGGCTACAAACTTCTGGACTATCCACGAACCAGTTGGACTATCCAGCTGGAGGAGGACTGGAGTACTGTTCAGGGACAATCTAACAGTGACAAAAGGTGATGGCGTTAAACATCGATCATTTGAGTACTCTGAATGACACATTAAGTCCGAAACTGACCGGATTCATCTTATCATCATCTACAGAACACCATACTCTGACGCGCACCCTGTCACCACACACGCTTTTTTTTTTGACGAGTTCTCAGTATGTCTTGAGTCTGCAGTACTTTGCTCAAGCCATCGATACGCTTGTAACTGAAGCATCCTAATTTCAAAAGTCTTAGCACATTAGGTGACCCCTCTTTAAAATGCGGAGGGCCAAAATTATGGAACGAACTGCCAAAGGACATACGTAATGCCACCACTGCAAAAATGTTTAAACACCTCCTCAAGACGTATTTATTTAAAAAAAACATTCAATGCAGATAATCGTTAATTATTTAGCTGTGTTTTGAAATAAGTATAGAGAATTAACTATTCATTAGTTAATAAGCTTTTTATTCCAATTATGAATACGTGGAGTATAAATTATTTCTTCTTAGTTAGCCGTAATATTATTGTTACGCGCGTGTGAGCATCCCATTATGTAACACGCGCAATACATGTAAATAAATTATTAAATTGTTATTATCAAATTAAATTCATGGAACTCGGTATGAAGCATCCCTTCCCTTTAAACAAGATCATTCCACAGAATTATAAACTTCATCAGGGCAGACTTTGTTCCTTATTAAGACGATTGAGAAATGAGCCAAAAATTTTACATCAGTACGATAATATGATTAAAGAACAGCAGGCAACAGGTGTAGTTGAATTGGTCAATGTTGATGATGACAAAATTGAGGAACCAGGGAATGTACATATTTATCACACAGAGAAGTCTTGAGAGAAGACAAAAGCACAACTAAGTTGAGAGTTGTGTATGATGCGAGCTCAAAACAGAAAGATCGGACAAGCCTTAATGATTGTTTGTTGCCAGGCCCACCCATAACTCTTCTAATATTTAACATTTTACTGCGATTTCGAGTAAAGAACATAGCTTTTGTCTTTGATATAGAAAAGGCCTTTGTAAACGTTGAAATCAACCCAAAACGATTTGTGGTGGAAAGGACTCAGCTTCCTAGAACAAGACAAGAAGAACTGGCGAAACCTGCTCAACGACCCAAAAATAAGTGAAGTTTCAGAAGACAGAAGGCAATTTTTAGGCAAGTCAGAAAATACCAGTCTCAACATCCAAGATGTTCCTGCAGATCATCAACGTCCGAGTATGAGCAATGTATTAAAGGTGAACAAACTGTTAACAAAAAAATATGGTGTGGTAAAAGCTGCAGAGCTCATACCGGAACACCTATACAGAAACTGTACCCTCTAGAGGTATCTAGAGCAACTAGTGACAAACCTGTCACATTGCTTACAGATGATGATGTGCCATTTGTCAGGTCGGCACAGTCATAAGATGAACTTGTTTAATTGGAATAGTACTAGTTTTGAGAGAGGAGAGAACTGTTTACGCATTCAATTTCAGACGGAGTTTTTTGATTATAGCTCGTCGAAGTAGTCGTTATATGTATAGTCTAGGAAAGAATTCAAGCTCCTGTGAAGTATTCGTAATCTGTTCTGAATCGTTAAAGAGTGTAACTGAGGAAATGTATGGAAAACGAATTAGAATCATTCGTAAAGAATTTAACCAGTTCTGAATTATTTTCAGTTGCTCGTCAATTTATATCAGAATATTTAAAAGTCTCAATAGAACATATATAGCCTGTAAAGGCAATAAATCAATGCAAATCAATCTGAAGTTTTGAAAACTCCGTTTAGTCTAGTAGTACTAATTAATTCCGCACTACAAATAGTCTTGAACGTATAGCTTCTGTTATTTCAGGAATGCGTTAAAAGAACAGCTTATAGTTCGTTTGAACTGCAATCCGCTGACAGCTATCAAGACGGTATCCTCGATAACATAACGAACTAGTTTAAGAAGAGAAGCATAACAAAACAACAAAGACAAATGCTATATCGCTTATTTTCATCAATCAACAATCAATAACAATTATAATTTTAAAATCTTCATCATCGGTCAGCATCATCATAGAAAGTAATCGTCACATTCACCATTCATCATATAATTTCTCTATTTATTATACATCAACCATACCAACGTTCACCCTAAAAAAAAGTGCTTAAATTCCAACCTTCCTGTTCTACAAATGTGCTATAAAAAAGTCATTATTTAAATTTCTTTGTCACTAAAAACGTTTTTCAATAATTTGAACTAGCTGTGGAAGTCAGAGACAGATGCATGAGTTTTAAGAGGAATATAGTTCCTGTATCTGCAGGATTCTTTCAGAAGATCAGAGAATAGTTCTTTTGAGTATAATGTGCAATCCACTGACAGTAACTACAAGGGTATTTTTATTAATACATCAGCTGGGCGGTATATTAAAAAACGTAAACGCTTTTAAGTCAATTTACTAAGCTACAAAATGTTTGTGCTTTATTTTCTCAAATCGAACTTCCTGCAAACTTTAAAAGTCCAGCAGTGCAAATATAAAGACAGGCAATAAACCCATTTCGAAAACTTACTGACGATATCTCCCGTAGCCAAAAAAAAAAGAACACTTATATCAAAATTTACCCGAATCAAACTTCCTGAAATCATTCAAAGTCTCTTATAGCACAAAGCCAACTACGAAAAACGTGAAGAGTGCAAAGGTAAAGGGGTTTTGAAATTGACTGAAGTAATATCCATGGCGTTCCGGTCGCTGCCGGGCTTACAAAAGACGGACCTTGGCATTCTCTTCGTTGAAAGTTAAGTGATATATCATCGTCATGAATCACTGCTAATCATCTCCATCAATCACTATCAGCAAATTTCCTCAATAATAATCTTAAAATCTTCATCATCAGTCTGCATCATCAACAGAATCAATCGTCACGTTACATTCAACATTTACCATATAGTTTCTTTATTTTTATAATATCGACGGTACCAACCTTCATCATAAAAATGAGGTGTTTAAATTCCAACAATTCTGTTCTACAAATGAATTATAAACAAAGTAATTATCTAAAATTGTTATAGAAAAAGAGACATTTTTTTGTTAATAATTTAAACCAGTTGTCGAGGTCAGAGACAGATGCTGGAATGTTACGTTGAACATAACTCCTCTATCGGCAGGATTCCTTTAAAAGAACAGCGATTAGTTCTTTTGAATATAATGTACAATCCGCTGACAGTAACCAAGAGGGAATCCTTAATAACACATCAGCTGGGCGTAATTATGACGTAAACCCTTCTAAAGTCAATAGACCAAGATACAAAATGTTTGTGCTTATTTTTCTCAAATCCAACTTCCTGGAAACTTCACGAATGAAGCAGGCCAGTTATAAAGAGAGTCGTCTGTCCAGGCAATAAACCCTTTTCCAAAACTTACTTCTTATACTTTTCCGTATCCTGGAATCATAATGTAATAATAGCAAAAAGAAAACACTCGTGACAATTTTACCGAAATTGAACTTCCTGGAATCTTAAAACGTCCACCGGAATTTATATAAAGACAGTCACCTGTAAAGGCAATAATTGAATGCAAATCCATTTGAACTTTTTAAAACTCTGATAGTTACTAAGACAGTATCCTCAAAAATATAACGCACTAGTTTGAAAAGAGAAGCTTAACAAAACAACGAAGAGAAATTCTATTTTATTAGTCTTAGACAAATCCAAAATAATTACCTACCGGATTGTCTCTAATAGCAAAATACCAACTAAGAAAGACAAAAAAGTGCTATGGTAAAAATGTTTCGAAAATGGCCGAAGTAATACCCATGATGTTCCGGTCGCCCTAAGTAAAGTGAGATATCGTCGTCATGGATTATCATTAAGCATTTCCGTCAATCATCATCAATTTTCCTCATCAATGAACATTCATCATCAAACATAATCAGCAAATCTTCTTAACAAGTCAGCATCATCATGAAACTCATTCATCAACCTCACATTCACCAGTTGTCATTAATCATTTTTGTTTTTAATTTTATGAATGTCAACATATATTTCATTCGTCCATAACAATCTTCATCTAACACGCACATAACAACGACGCCTACCGTGAGAATGTGCATTATGGTGTTTGATAACAAACAAACCAGTCCCTTAAATGAATCATAAAAAAACCTTTCTTTATATACGTTTTTTATACAAATAACAGTTTTATTACAAGCTTAAAGTATTCCTCGTAACAAGAAACACCCAAAAAAGTTTCAAGATGTTAAAACAGTGTGTAATTAGCTAACAATAACTACTAATGTATTTATAATAACAGATCAAATCATTTTTTGAACAACCACAGAAAACCAAAAAGAAACGAAACAGAAATGATTTAAAAATAAAACTCTCGAGGAGAAGAAAACAACACCATACAACAATACCATACAAGTGCTGCAAGAGAGTTATGATAGAGAACTTTCTGGAATTCTTAGCTGCCAGATTTAAACTTAAAAGAAGAAATTTAGTCTGCAAGTCAACAGGACTACTACCGTGAATCGCTTTGAAAAAAGACAAGTATGATTTGTTACCTCTCCTGTGGTCATCAAATAATACTGATTCTAAAATTGTTTTTTTTTGATCGTAAGTTTAGACAGCATCATAATCGTCCTTAAATTTCATCTATGTTATTAACATTATGACCGTCAACGTAAATATCACTCGTCCATACAGGCCCGTGCGCAGAAATTTTGCTGGGAGGGATGGATTATAAAATGGATTATAAAAAAGTATTTCTTTTTAGATTTTTTTTCCCTATGATCAAAAGTTTTATCACTAAATTAAAGTATTCTTTGTAATTAGAAACATTGAAGTAAGTTTCAACATTTTTTTTATAACTTTGTCGCCATTGTTGTAAACACAATCACATGGCAATTACATTATGATAAAATTCAACACATGTTAATTTAGTATGTAATCCGCTGACAGTAACTATGAGGGTATCTATGATAACAAATCAAATCTTCCTTTGAACAACCGTAGAAGAGCAAAAAAGAAACCAAAATCAACTCATTAAAAAAAAAAAAGTTCATAAAGTCAAGAACAATACCATACAAGAGCAGTAAGAACTTTGTGTAATCCTTAGCAACCGGTGTTAAAATGAAAACAAACATTTTATTCCAGAAGTCGTTCGGAGTACTACCGTGAATTGCTTCAAAAAAAGCTAATATGATTTGTTAGCTTTCTGGTAGTAATCAAGTAATACAAATTATAAAATTGTTTTTTGAGCGTAAATTGAGACAGCATCATAATTCGTCCATAATGATATTCCTCCAAGAGGCAGAAAATAGCAACGCTTACCCTAAAATTATGCATATAGATGTTTGAAAACACAGAAACCAGTACTAAAAATGGATTATGATTGTTTTTTATAAAATTATTTTTCTTACAAATTAGAATTTTATCACTAGTTTAATGTAATCTTTGTGACTAGAAACCCCTGAATAAGTTTCAAGATTTTTATAACTTTGTCGGCACACAGTTGCACTGCGATTATGTTAAATCTCAAAAAATGTTAATCCAATGTGTAATTAGCTGACAATAACTACGAACGTATTCATGAAAGCACATCGAATCTTGTTTTGAACAGCCATAGAAGACGAAAAAATCCCAAAAGAAACTGATTAAAATAATTGCTTGTTTAATTTTTAGGTTCTCTCGCACTATTTTTCTATCACCTACTGTCATCAACTCCATGTACCAGATATAACGATTTGATGAATTAAAATTCCTGCGGACCTCTTTTTTTTTGTTATAAAAATCAATGGCAATCTATTTGAACTATTCAAAACTCGGTTTAGTTGTGCTAACTAATTCCAAACTACAGATAACTTTTAACGAATAATTTTTCCATTTTCAAAATTCCGTTAAAAGAACAGCAAAAAGTTTTTTTGAACTGTAATTTGCTGACAAAAAAATTATTGTCTTATTGTCTTCAACAAATTATTGAAATTGTTGGTTTCGTTGTTACTTCGAAAACATAACGAAATAGTTTAAAAAGAGAAGCTTAACAAAACAACCAAGTTAAATGCTATATCAGCGCCTTAGATAAATCCGAAATAATTACCCACCGGATTGTCTCGGATAGCACAAAACCAACTCAGAAAGACATTCAGAGTGAATAATAAGAGCGTTTCCAAAGTGGCCCAAAGTAATACCCATGTTGTTCCGGTTCCGGTCTGGCTTATAAAAAATTGACCTTGATATTATTTTCGTTGAAAGCAAAGTGATATATTATCGTCATGAATCATCTTTAAACCTCTCCGTCAATCATCATCAACACTTTCTCACATCAATCAATAATCATACTCAATTATAATCTTAAAATCTTCATCATCAGTCAGCATCAAAAAAATCAATCATCATCCTCACATTCACCATTCATTATATAGTTTCTTTATTTTTAAAATATATCAACGGTACCAACGTTGACCATAACATGATGTGTTCAAATTCCAACAATCCTGTTCTACAAATTAGTTTAAAAAAAGTAATTCTTTCAATTCATTTTTTTTTTTTACATTTTTTAACTATGAAGGTATTTATGAGAACACATCAAATATTCTTTTGAACAACCATAGAAGAACAAAAAAAAAACAAAAAAAAACAACTGATTAAAAATGTTCTTTGTTTCATTTTTAGGTTCTCTCGCACTACTTTTCTCACTATCACTTACTAGACATTCTTTTAGTTGAATATATAGTGGTACATCATGGTCCTGAATCATCATTGAACATCCCCTCAATCATCAGCAATAATTTTCTTCATCAGTCGACAATCATGATCAATCATAATTTTAAAATCTTCATCATCAGTCAGCGTCATAAAATTCATTCATTATCCTCATATATACATGTACTTTCTTTATTTCTTGACTAATATCTCAACGGTATCAACCTTCACCATAAAAAGGATGTGTTTAAATTTCAACAATCCTGTTATACAAATAAATTACAAAAAAAAATATTTATTTGAAACTTTGAAAGTTATTTAATTTACTTAAGCGAGTTGTTCAAGTCTGAGAAAGATACTTAAATCTTAACTGGAATATAGATTCTCTATATCCATGATTCCTTCAGAAATAGTTCTATTGACTATAATGTCCAATCCGCTGACAGTAACTACGAAAGTATCCTTGATAACGCATCCGCTATATAGACGGAAGTTCAGAACGTAAACTCTTCTTAAGTCAATGGTCCGTGATACATAATGTTCGTGCCTTCTTTCCTCAAATCGAACTTCCTGGAAACTTCAAAAGTCCAACAAGGTAACTACAAAGACAGTCGCCTGTAGAGGCAACTAACGTATTTGAAAATCTTAAGTACTATGTTTTCCTAATCATTGTTTTCCCGCATTTAACAAAAAGAAGCGTTTTCGGTGTATTGTTTAGAACTGTCTGGCAAAAAAAAAGGTTGATTTTTTTTGGATTCAGTCTCACCACGTTTTTATACTATCACATACTGTCAGCAGCTCTCAGTACCAAATATAACGATTTGATAACTTATAATGAACGCGTAGTTTTTTTTTGTTATAAAAATCAATGCTCATCTATTTGAAGTTTGAAAAATTCGGTTTAATTGTGCTAATTAATTCCAAACTACAGATAGCTTTTAATGCATAGTTTCTTTATTTCCATGATTCCTTTCAAGAACAGCGAATAGTTCCTCTGAACTGCAATCCGATGGTACCAATGGCGGTATCCTCGATAACATGAGCAACTGGTTTGAAAAGAGAAGATTAACAAAACAACGAAGAGAAATGCATCAGCGCCTTAGACAAATCCGAAATAATTACCTAAAGGATTGTCTCTTACAACACAAAACTAACCCAGGTCGCTGTTGGGTTTACAAAAGACGGACCTTGAAAACCATTTTGTTGAAAGTAACGTTATATATCATCGTCATAAACCATTGCTAATCATCTCCGTCAATCATCATTTTAAACTAGTTGTCGAAGTCAGAGACAAATGTAGAAGATTTAAGGTAGTAGTTAACCCTTATTTACTCTTAGGATTGAAACACCCATATATTCCCAAGGTTTCGACCAAACTCTATGAAACATGGTCACAATAAAGAAGTTATTGTGGAGAAGCAGTCAAAGTAAGTTTTGTAAAGACACACCCATCAGTTACCATGGTAACGTGTCAAAACCAATAAAATATATCAAGCTCATGCCAGGCATAACTCAAGGACTATGTAAGATATATAGATCAAACTTTCTGTAAATATTAATAACAACTTTTTCCATGCAATGACTGAAAAAAATATTCTGTTTGAACCATTCGGCCCCGAAACTATGATTGCTTGCTATGGTAACAGCTTAATTTTAGTCTGCGACATGCCGAGGTAACGCTGACAGTAACAAAAAAAGTATCTATGATAACTTATCAAATTTTCTTTTGAACAACAATAAAAGACCAAAAAAACCAAACAACAAATGAAAATTCTTTAAAAAAAAATAATGGAGAAAAAAACAATATCATACAATTCAAATAAACATTTTCAGTAATTCTTAGCTACCGGATTTAAACTTAAAGGAAAAGTTTTAGTCCGAAACTTTTTCGGAATACTACCGTGGATTGCTGCGAAGAAAAGCAAGTATGATTTTTTAGCTTTCCGGTGCTCGTCGAAAAATACAGATCTTGAAATTGTTTTTTTTTTTGTTTTTTTTTTTTGAGCGTAAGTTGAGACACATCCTAATAGTAACCAATCATCATCCTTGTTATTAGCATTATGAGAGTCGGCATATAGGAACAAAGAAATAGGATACATTCGTCCATAACGATCTTCATCTAAGAAGCAGACAATAGCAACGCTTGCAATAAAATTTTGCATTACAGTGTTTGAGATCACACATGACACAAACCAGTTTTAAATATGGATTAAAAAAAACATTTCTTTATAGAACTCTCTTATACAATTAAGAGTTTTATCACTAGTTTAAAGTATTTCTTGTAACTAGAAACACATGAATGAGTTACGAGATTTTTTTTATAAATTTGTCGGATTTGTTGTGAATACAGCCACACTGCGAATATGTTGAAATTCAACAGATAATAATCCAATATGTAATCCGCTGACAGTAACCAAGAGGGTATCTATGATAACATATCAAATCTTCGTCTGAACAACAACAGAAGACCAAAAAAAACCAAATGAAAATTATTTAAATAATAGAGAAAAAAAAATACCATGCAATTCCAATAAACATTTTCTGTAATCCTTAGCTACCGGATTTAAACTTAAAGGGAAAGTTTTGTTCCGGAACTGTTTCGGAATACTACCGTGGATTGTTTTGAAGAAAAGCAAATATAATTATTTAGCTTTCCGGGGCTCATCGAAAAATACAGATCCGGCCTCACATTGTTTCTTTTTTTAGCATAGGTTGAGACAAATCATAATCGTCACCAATCATCATCCTCGTTATGTAATAAAATTTTCTCTTTAAGTTCTGTTAAATTACATCCATCTGACAAGCCTTGGATGTCATCATCTCTTAAGTCCTTAATCGTGAAACGTCAGCGGGCCATCCACAGCGGCAAAATGCACCCCTCTATGGCGTAACTACCGGGATAAGGTCAAGTTAGAAATCGAGACGAGGAAACAAAAGTTTTACTCAGATAAAGTTCAACACCTGAAAAAGACCGATGCAAGATCTTGGTGGAAATTTGATAATCGGCAACGCGTATGTAGCAAAGTATTTAAAAAGATTCAAAGAAGGGACGGTAAGCTGGCCTATCTCATCCCCCAGACCAGAGCTCATGCGCATGACTGGCTCCTGCGCGAAAATAATAAGACTTCTGGCTTTAAGTGTAATACAGAAAGATTTAAACGTAGTTTTTTCCCTTCAATTACAAGTTATATTATTCATTATTATTCTGCATTTAATTATATTTAAATTTTATCACATTAATGTAAGCCGGCCAAGTCCCCGGTTGTTTTTCAAAGATGTATTAAATAATACAACCTTTCATTGATATTTGTAAAATATATAGTATTTCATATTCTGTGTATATTTATATTATCAATAAACCATTTATTTATTTATTTATTTACTTATTTGTTATTAACATTATAAAGGTCAACATAAATATCATTCGTCCATAACGATCTTCATCTAAGAAGCAGACAATAGCAATTTTTAAAATAAAATTTTGTATAATAAAATTAAACTGATGCTAACCCAATGCCTTAATAGCTGACAGTAAATACGAACGTATTTACGATAACAAATCAAATCTTCTTTTGAACAACCATAGAAGACCAAAAAACCCAAGGAAAACTGATTAAAAATGTTGCTGGTATAAATTTTAGGTTCTCCCTCACTACTTTTCTAACTATCATTTACTATCATTAACTCCCAGTACCAGATATAACGATTTAATGAATTAAAATGCATGCGGAGTCATTTTTTTTGTTATAAAAATCAATGCAAATCTATTCGAACTTTTAAAAACTAGGTTGAGTTGGGCTAATTAATTCCAAACTAGAGATTGCATTTAATGTATACTTTTTCTATTTCCGAAATGTCGTTAAATAAACAGCAAATAGTTGCCTCGAACTGCAATCCTTCTGACAGTTACCAAGACGGTATCCTCGATAACATGAGGAACTGGTTTGAAAAGAGAAGCTTAACAGAAACTACGATAAGAAATGATATATCATCGCCTTAGACAAATCCAAAATAATTACCCACCGAATTGTCTCTTATAATGCAAAACCGACTTAGCAACACATTCAGACTACAATTGTTAAAGCGTTTCGAAAATTGGCCGAAGTAAAACCCAAGGTGTTCCGGTCGCGGTCGGGTTTACAAAAGACGGACATTGACATTCTTTTCGTTGAAGGTAAAGGGAGATATTATAGTCATGAATCATCATTAATCATCTCCGTCAATCATCAAGAATTTTCCTCATCAATCAACAATCATCTTCATTCATAGTCTTAAAAGCTTCATCATCAGTCAGCATCATTATAAAAATCAACCGTCATCGTCACATTAAGTTTCTCTAATCTTAATATATCAAAGGTACCAACGTTCACATTAAAAAGGATGTTCTTATATTCCAACAATACTCTTCTACAAACCAATTATAAAAAAGAAATTATTTAAAATTTTTTATGACCTAAAAAAGAGGTTTTGCAATAATTTGAACTAATTGTCGAGATCAGAGGGAAATACATGAGTTTTGAGGGAAATATAGTATCTCCTTCATTTCTTCAGAAGATCAGCGAATAGTTTGTTTGAATATAATGTGTAATCCACTGACAGTAACTACAAGGGTCTTTTCGATAACATTAAACGTAAACGGTTTTAAAGTCAATGGAATACCTCTTCAATTGGTAACATTTTGGACGATTTATGAATCTTTGATTAAAAAATTAGTTGTGTATGCCAAGGGTTTTGAATCAGCTTATTTTCCATTCTGTTTTGTTATAAAAAAAAATTAAGAGGCCAGAAAGAGAATAAGATCAGGATTCCGTTATAACTTTAATGGAGTAAGCCACAACCTCCCTCATCTTTTTTAATTATTTTATATATTGTGATGATATTGATTTAGAACTGGCCTCCGGATGCAGGCATAAAGCGGCATTCCTATACAAAAACTTAAAACTTTAATTTTAACTTTTTTCCGAATTTTAAATTTAAATTTAGATTTTTACATATATATATATATCTATATGTTTTAATTTTTATATACCCTCTATGCTCTATGCTCTCTGACCCTTGGGTAGGACAGTACAGCATGGGGTCTCATAGTATTAACTTATTTCTCACATCATTATATTTTTCATTTTCAAACAATATCTCAAACGTCCATATACGCCATCTCATATGTCACGGTTGTCGTTGAGTTCAAACAATCCTGTTCTACAAATGGATTATATCTAAGTAATTGTTTAGAGGTTTTTTTTGTCATATAAACACGATTTTTATCAATAGGATAAAGTATTCGTAAAGGCCAGAGAAAGCTTAATAAGTTTTAATAGGAATAGAATTTCCTTAATTTTCCGACTCCTTGTACGTACAAGTTTTCGGCGCTGTTGTGAGCACAGTTGCACAGGGATAGGATAATGTATTTGGTTAACGGATTCTAAGAAAACGCATAATTAGGATAGACCTATATAACATAAATGCTACTAAATCTTAAGAACCCAGAGTAAAAACATTGGTCGTTTATTTTCCCAAATCGAATTTGTTAGACGATTCTCATGTTCTCCAGTGCAAATAATTCAGACAGTCGCACACAAAGGCTAAATATCCATTTACTGAATGGAAGTATTTTAATACCCTTGAATCATAACTTTACGGCTTTAAATACCAGCCTGGGAGCTTTGCTGAACTGTTTAGAACATTTCTTTAAAATATTTGTTCCATTTTTGAATGAAATCTTAACGAAAAATCATAACTCGAGATAGTTTTTAAAATACATTGTTTTTATTTTCCAAGATTCCTTTAAAAGCAGAGCGAGTGGTTTCCACGGAAATTGTCGTATCTGCTGACAAATTATGAAAGTATCTATGATAATACATCAAGTTTGAGAATTTCTGGCTGTAGGTAACGTGTTTCATAGTATAGACGCAGTTTAAAAGTTTTATCACTAATCTAAAGTATTCTTCCTAATTAGAAACACCTAACTGAGTTTCAAGATATTTTATCAGTTTGTCGGCCTTGTTGTGAACACAGTCGCACTGCGATTATGTTAAAATTCAACAGATGGTAATCCGATGTACAATGCGCTGACAGTAAGTATGAAGGCATTTATGGTAACACATCAAATATTCTTTTGAACAACCATAGAAAAACAACAACAACAAAAAAACTGATTAAAAATATTCCTTGTTTCATTGTTAGGTTGTCTCGTACTACTTTTCTCACTATCACTTACTAGACATTCTTTTCGTTGAATGTAAAGTGATATATACATCATCGTCCTGAATCATCATTAAACATCTTCGACAATCATCATCAATAACTTTCCTCATCAATCAACAATCGTGATCAATCATAATCTTAAAATCTTCATCATCAGTCAGAATCATAAAAATTAATCATTATCCTTATATATATACATGTACTTTCTTTATTTCTAATATATCAACGTTATCAACCTTCACCATAAAAAGGATGTGTTTAAATTCCAACAATCCTGTTATACAAATGTATTACAAAAAAATAATTATTTGAAATTTTTTGTTATTCAACAAAAGAAGTAATTCAATTATTTAAACTAGTTGTTGAAGTCTGAGAAAGATACTTAAATCTTAACTGGAATAAAGATTCTCTATATCCATGATTCCTTCAGAAATAGTTCTATTGACTATAATGTGCAATCCGCTGACAGTTACTACGAAGGTATCCTTGATAACGCATCAGCTATGTAAACGGAAATTGAAAATAGTTTCCCTTTCATTTTGTAAAACTAAAGGAAAAGATTGTGAAACATTAAATGAAAAATGTGCATGTTCTGCGTAACATTGCAACATTTTTTTGTAAATGACTAATGGGTACCGTTAAGTACAGGTCTGTCCATCAATCGGTCTCTTTGAAAATGTTCTAAATGTTACAAATTGCAGGGAATGGGTTGTATCTATCCCCGCTTTCATAAAGCAAATTGATGGACCATGTAAGAACCATTGGCCTAAAAGAAGTGTTTTGCTCAGATCTTAAAAAGGGATACAAAATATATGGCGGTTTATTACCATTATTTCCCTCTTTTACTGAACTTCGGAACAACAGATTTGAGATTTGGATTAAGGCTGTTATTGTTTAACACACTAATACATTTCATGTTGATCTTCTTTGGAAAAAAAGATGATTAGATTCAGTCACTGGTTAGGAAGCTAGTTCTCTCAATAGGGACAGCATATCTTAAGAAGTAAATAGAGCTTTCTCTTCATTGGGCTAACAGCTCTAAAAATTATCTACATTAAGGCCCGGTTCAGACGTCCAACTTTTCATGTACCGAACCTAATTCCTATTCGAGTCGACTTGAATTAATTAAGTTCAGCAGTTGATTCAGACGTCGAACCTTATGTGTCGAACCAAATCTTTTACCGTTCTATCCGACTAGCCCATGCAGTCGGATAGAACGGTACAGTCGACCCAAATACAATCTGCCGAGATATATCGATTGAACGGAAAAAGTTTCAAATTTTAGTTCATTTTGAATGGCGACGGAGCCATCACAACTATTATGGCTAAAGAAAGTATTCTGCTTTCTGTTTATTGAAAAGGTAGGGTTTCGAAAGGTAAGTGAGCAATTTCGTTCTGCTGCTTTGACAGTTGACCGTTAGAAGTTTTCTACCTTCCCAAATTTTCGAGTAGTTACCTACAAACCACTCGCAAGAAACCAAAATCCGTTCGCTAGAGGGAACTGAAACAACATCAAACAACTTTTAAGCTTCAAAGTATGTTTATTTTCAAATTACTTTACAATTTGATTGATTTTTAACGATCGATGGCAAAAATTAGAATTTCTCCTACAAAGTCTTATAAAATTTTGAAATGTTAGCACACACATTGAGCTTGGGCTGCCTGTGATAATGGTCCATTCACTCATAGCATTTAGATTTTGAGAGCCCGAACTGTGAAACTCATTGAGGAATTCTGGCTTAAGAATAAAGTGTACATCAATCCATTTAAGAGGATAGCGTGCCTTATTTATCAGTCCAAAGCCCTAAAAGAGAAATTTTGAACTTGAAGCATTTTTCAGGAAAATATCTGGCAAATAGTTTGGGAAATTGAAGTCCGCGAATGGCCGTTCGCTTCCAACCTTTGCTTTATAAATATATTGGGTAACTGAAGTCAAATAAACTCCAACGGAATTCGCTGAAACCGGGTCAGGGGATTACTGAGGTTGACAGGTTTATAGTTTTCTTGGACAATCTTATTGTGGTTCGCTAAACTTTCCTTACATCCCGGTTCTATGCACG
>JAPEIX020074385.1:0-10956 GCA_026122405.2 Zoanthus sansibaricus | reverse complement strand
CTACTGCTCCTTTTTTTATCCAATATGGCGAAAAATGTGCTTAAAATACGATTTTCGCCGACTGATTAAATAAAGACAGAAACCAAAATACGTAAAATTTCTTCAGAAAACATCTTAAACATACGCATAGTTTTGAAATTTCATAAAACTGGCTAGGGGTGATAGGCACTTTAAGATTTCTACCATTTTAAAACTAAAAAACAAATAATTTCTTATCATCTATTATATTCATTCATCTATCTTAACCCATAGTTAAAGTAAAACCCTATTTGGTAGGTCATTTAAACTAGTTGGCTAATTATGAAAGTTGTAGATTTGAGTCAAGATCACCCAATACAAATCAGACAGATCGATCCTGCAATTAAATTTTTAATGGATCTTGCAGATAAATAGAAATAGATCTCTAGTCAATAGGACAGATAGGTCTAGTTGTGTTAGTATCTCTCTAATTCTGTTTGTGAGAACTTGAAAACATTCTGAAGAAATATGCATAAAAAATAGTTTAGGATTTTTAATTATTTTGAAAATGTATTAATTTGAAGATAAAGCATGTTTTTCACTACTGGCCTACTAGAATTTAAAGTAATTGTTCTCTTGTTGTGCAAGTGCTGTAGTAGTGGTTAGACAATACTTTATGCAATTAATTTTGTCTCTAGGTAAATCATCGCCAATTGCTTGATGGAATGTTTGCTGTCTGTGGTGTACCCGAGGCAAAATTTAGGACAATATGCTCAGCTGTTGATAAATTAGATAAGGTATGTAAAATGCTACTGTAGCACGTATTCCCTTGCAAGCCAGTTTTTTTTTAACTTAAATTTATGTGAAATGTCAACAAACTTTGATAGCAAATGGAATTCTGAGTTTGTAGTTTTATAATCAACATCTATACTAGTTATTGAAAGACTTAAACAGACACAACCATTGATTTGTAATTGAAAGGATTGTACTCGATAAATATAGTGCAGTTGACATTTTCAAAATAGAACTTGACTAGGAAAAAAAATTGAAATAATTACATTATATATATAAAGCAGAGTTAGTTTTAGCTTAGGGATATAGATTAAACAATTTACTACAATAACTTGTTTTTTTTCAACACAATTAATTGCTTTCTATTGTATTTGTAGCCTCTTTGTTTCCATGTTGATGTTGGGGTAATTTTTTTATACTCTCTAGGAATGAGCATTAAAGTATAGTCGTGAGAGAGCTTGTTTAAGATTAGTGTCCTTGTCGGAAGAAACATTGAATTCTGAAATATTAAACAGAAGCAGCATGTTTCTTTGGTGATGTAACCACAACATGATACAAGGAATTAAAGTGCTCTAATTCAAGGAGTAATTTTACTTGTTAATCATAGCAATCAATGAAATAGTTTCTTTTAAAACTGTCATGACCAAAAAGGAACATCTTTCATTTAAAAACTGCAGCTAAAAAATAGCCTTCCCCATTTTTATTTCATCTGTGCACGAAGTGCAGGGTGAGATATTGTGAGGGGGCCAAAATGTCACTCTCCGTCTGTCTGTTAGCATGACTTTTAGGACTGGGGTGAGCACTTTTAAGAAATTAATATGCAGCGATCAAATAGTCATGGTGAACTTCTTTCACGCTTTGCATTGTGCCGTGTGTGAGTAAAGTCTTTTCTACAGTCATTGAGTTAAAGTTTTTTTTTAATTTGAAGATCTTAGAACTTTTTGTTACTTTATCCCTGAAATCGAAAATTTGAGAAAATTGCATATTTGAAGGTATACGGCAACCTTAACTTGAAATCTTTGTACGGTCGGTTTTCAAAATATTTCTCATTTATAGCTGCCTTGGTTAGATGTAAGAAAGGAGATGGTAGAAGAAAAAGGCTTGGATCCAAGTGTTGCTGACAGGATTGGGGAGTATGTGAAACTAAATGGAGGAATGGCACTAGTGCAACAGCTAACTAGTGATGAACAGTTGTACAAAAACTCAAATGCGAAGGCAGGATTAGATGACATTAGATTGTTGCTGGAATTCATTGAGCTGTATCAAATCAGTGATAAAGTAAGTTTAGTCATCATGAAATGCTTCAGAGGAATTTAAGAATTATGTAATATCAGGTTCATTTAGAGTCCAAGTGATTTTTGTCATAAATGGAATGCTGCGTCATTGTTTCTACAGAAACAGTTTATAAAAATGGATAAGTTTTAGTGTAAAATTCATCCTTTCGTACAAGTGATTGTTGGTGCAGTTAGTGAGATCTCGGCAAGCATCAAGGTTAAATTGTGAGTTCGACCCCGGTTTTGCTTTGAACCAACTTCAAAGTTCCAACTTCTGGTAGAAGATAACCTGCATCAAAGAAGATCAGTGCTAAAGTCTCTGATTCCTAGCCACAGGGCCAGGCTCAATCCTCAGATTTGTCAAAATCTGAAGATTTGAATAACCTTCTTTTCCACCCCAACTGCAACCTTCTAAGGTCGGTAATTAAGTACCAATATCTCATTGAAGGTAACCTTCCATGGGTTAGTAGTCTGTCAGGAAGGAGTAAAGATTCTCATCCTCTGAACACCACAGAAACCTAAGATACAGTAATCACCACCTCCTTGTACAAGGATTTAATTAGTGTTTCTTATGACCTTCATATCTTAGCTCAGTTTGTGTTTTTTTTTTTCAACTGCAAACATGTTATTGAATTGAGTAAGTCCACATCAAGAGAGAGGGATTAGCTGTTTTCATAGCTACAGTATAAAGCACGAAAATGATCGACATGAGCAATATGGTTGACTGTCTCTAAGTTGTGAGAATTTACAGTTTTATTAAAGAAATTATACATATGCGCTTTGTATATATAAGTTATTGTCTTTTTCTCTGTTAAGACGGAGAATAATAATTTTACAAGAAAACTTTGACTGTGTCTCTGGTTTTCACTGATCCGTTCTCAAATTCTCCCAGTCGTTCACCTTGGTTTTCACTGGCTTTAAAAGCACAGAGAACTTGTTTTATTTCTTAATTATAATTGTCATAATTAAATTATACTTCATTATATTCATATGGTTTAAATTGTTTAACGTTTGTTTATGGATTCGTACATTACAGGTATCATTTGACTTGAGTCTTGCAAGAGGACTTGATTATTACACTGGTGTTATTTACGAGGCAGTTTTGACAGGTCAAGGACCAGATATAGGGAAAAATGAGAAAGGTGAAAAGAATAATTCATGAAACACTTATTTATGGATAAGTCAGTTCTGAAACTTTTCTGAAGACTAGATAGAAGTACAACAAATGGTTTGCCAGTCACTTGGAGTATTGGAGTCATATTGTGTGTATTGGACAACGCTTGAATTGCTTTGCAGCCTTGTCAATTTGTTTGGCTTTTTTAGTCTGAAAACGTCATGAATAGGTTGATTTTCAAGTGCTGCTGCAAAGAACTCCCTTTGCCATCAAGAAGGAAAACGTGTCTTCTATGTCTTCTATAGATCTTAAAGTTTAGCACCTTTAACGTTTAAGTTGGCTTTTACTCCATATACAAGAAGTTCTGTGCATCTATTGAAAGGGGGTTTGACTAGTATCATTGCTTTAGTAATGGGCTAGTCTGTTTATGTGCCCAGTGGCTGATAGAAGTTAGCTCTAATTTCCAGTTCCTGTCTAGGTAGTACTCCATTGCAGATTAGATCTCAGCAAAAGCTGGCACTAGATTTAACAACTTCATAAGGATAGAATGGAGTGTCAATTATGGCAGAAAAGAAGGCCACAAAAATGTTTGAAATTCTGCAAAGCTCAAACTTGAACCTGGGCCCTTGTTGCCTGAAGGTAGAGAAAGTACCAGCCATTATGGATAGGAGGCTAATTATTAACACAAATGCTGTTATCAATGTTTTTTGGTTCTGTCATTAACTTAAGGCAGCAAGTGGCTCAAGGTATACTTGTTTCATTGATTCAGTCACGCACAACCAATTGTTACTGTTCCTATTTTTTATTTCAGGAGAACCTGTAGGTGTTGGTTCTGTTGCTGGTGGCGGTCGCTATGATAATTTAGTTGGCATGTTTGATCCGAAAGGAAGAAAGGTGATCTTCTTTGTGCAGATTATGTTCTGAGAAGTGAAAATTCTTTAAACTATCAATATAACCTTTGAGGTTTTTAAAAAGTCTTTGAAACAGAATAAGCTTCTGTGGTTATCTTTTAGTTGTTTTAGTATAAACTTTTACTTTTCAATTTTATTATATTTTAGATTTTATCACGTGGAAAGATTTAGATATTTTATTAATTTTATTGTGTCCTATACATGCGAAAGTTTTAAAACTTGTATAAAAGATTGATAATTGATCATAAGTGTCCGTCAGCTGTTTCAGATTTGGGTTAGTGTCAGTGTAGTAAAGTCAAGTATTGCTTGTTTAAACCCTGAACTTGTTACATGTTATGTTCGCTCATACTCTAACTTAGAAAGTTTTGAAAAAGTCTTCAAAATACTTAAAAGTAATATATCAAACACGAGAGACAGTGTTTCATCACATTTCCACACACCAAGAAGAGAGTTGAAAATATGACGCGCAGAAGAGTATTTTTGACCAAATTCGAGATGTTTGGAAATGTGTGATGAAACACTGTCTCGAGTTTTTAATATATCTTCTCAATCGAAACTAAAATTAACGAGTAAACGAAGAAATAAAATTGCAAAAATGTATGCTAATTAAGATCACATTTCCAAACCATGGTCACAGTTCTGAATTCTTAAATTGTTTTAACTTGATGAATTATTAATGAGTTTGAGAAAGTTAAGTGAAAGTGTTTCAGGTTTTGAGCTCTTAAGACTGTACCTGTTTTAAGAACACCTTATTGATAAAGGAATGTTGTACAATAAGACACAATACAGAACACCAGTGTGAGTGTTGGTCTAGGCTTTCAATTGTGGGCAAAGAATCTTTCTTCCGAAGTTCGTCCATTCAAGAGCCAAGCTTTTTTCTAAGATTTTATAAAGATATTTTGCTAGCATTACTAGCATTAGTAGAGACTTCTTTCAGTGTTCATTAGATGAAGTCATTTTGAAAATGACGTCCAGCGAGACGTCAAAACGTCAAATCTTTATGTGTGTTTTTATTGTAAAATGTTTAAATAAGGGTTTATTATTTAACATCTTATTTCAGTGTGACTGCGCAATGTAGTTAAGCCATATGAGTTCCCATGGCTCAGTGGCAGAACGTCCAACAGTGTACGGAAGGTCATGGGTTCGATTTCCATCTGGAACTCGTGATTTTCTTCCAGGTTCTTTGTCACCGTATAATTGTTTACATGTAAACTGGAATGTACATAAAAGTTTTTTTTTATGATGGTGGCATTGTTTTAATCAAAGTTGTAGCTATAGTAATATGTATTTTTAATGTACTTTGTATAATTTTAAATTGATTTTATCACTTTAAATTCCTTATTCTTAGTATTTTGGGGTTTTAACATTAATATTTTTTGGGATGCTTAGGGCTTTCATTGATAACAGTGATTTGTTTTACAAAGTACTGACGGAATTACTTTGTTTGTATTAAAGTATCTTAAGTTATCAAAAGTATCTATCTGTCTGTCTATCAATGTCAATATTGTACTGATGGTTATTTACTTGAATGATTTTCAGTTTTTAATCTGTTATGACAATCTTCTTTTTATCTTAAAAGGTTCCTTGTGTTGGAATCAGTGTCGGTATCGAGAGAATATTCTCCATATTGGAAGCAAAGGCTGAGGTGAGTCTTGTTGATATCCTTTGCTCATTCTTTTTACTGCTGGAAAGCATTACTGAACAATTTTTGTTACTGGAATGTGAGGCAAAACGGCTTAATTTGAATTTTAAAAACTAGTTCTCAAACCTTGCGGCTTGTCTTTGCAGGCCTCCACTAAGCAAGTTCGCACAACTCAAGTGCAAGTATTGGTAGCATCTGGACAAAAAAATTTACTGGCTGAGAGAATGAAATTATGCAATGAACTGTGGGGCGCTGGGGTAAAGGTAAGAGATGCCAGGCTCTTTCCCAGTTTCTCTCTTCTCTGTGGGAGAGAGAGACCCTGGGAATGAGGTTGGTAAGAAGCTGCCTAGTGTCTGTTACTGTAAATGTATTTCAACTCTGACTTCAATTTCTATTATAACATCAGGGATTTACAATTTTCATTAGACTGATCTCCAAATAGCATTAGCTAATCGAGGCAGATCAACCAGAATATATCTATGCAATCCACATATGGAAAAGGAAAAAGGCCACAATGACGTTATTGACAATCTGATTTATATAAGTTTTAAGTTTTTTGTATGTATAAAAAATATCCTTACCCTTCTAATGGTGATGGGAAAAAAAACAATTCCATTACGAAGTTTTTTCGTGGTGTAATTTGCGTTTAAAATTTTGGAAAATCATTTCCGGATTCACCATGACCGAGCAATGGGAGGGTGGTAGCTACCATATTGTGTTTTGGTCCGTGACGTCAAAAGTAGAAATCAGTAGTGAAAGACAGGTCCTGTTTTTACATATCTGTTCCATTTTTTTGTAAAGCCTGTTTCCCATATAGACTTAAATGGTCGCAAACAGTCTCAAACAGTTTGCGGAGAGATGTTTGCGAGCCAACGCATATCGTTTACGTTAATGCATGGGAATACAATTTATCATTTGTTCCAGACAAGATGCGACAATCGCAAAGAAGCCCTAAAGATAGAAATTTTTCTATCCTTACAGGAGGTCTGCGACCGTTTGCGATCGTCGCACCTTGTCTGGAACAAATGATAAAATATACTCCTATTAACGTAACGCAAACGATTTGCGTCGGCTCGTAAACATCCCTCCGCAAACTGTTTGAGACTGTTTGCGACCATTTAAGTCTATATGGGAAACAGGCTTGGAATATGGTGGCGAGGTGTGTTGCAGCTACGTAAATTGAACAGATGATGTAGAAACAGGTCCGGACTCTCACTACTAAATTCTACTTTTGACGTCATCAACCAGAAAATAATATGGTAGCTACCAGGCTCCTCTCGCCCGCTCAAGGTGAATCCGGAAGTGATTTTTCCAAATTTTAAACGCAAATGACACAATGATGACAGATATTAATTGATATTTTCTTCTGCTTACACTATTAGAAGGGTAAGGACTTTTGATACATACCAAAAATCCACTACTGATACATACATTTTAAGAATAAAAACTTTGTATAACAACATAATCAAAATTGATTTTCGCAACGTTATGAATAGCCTTCGTGTTATTAGTAAGCAATTTAGGTAATTGTAAACGAGATAGAGAATCTTCAAAGTAAAGAGCAAATCAACGGGATTCGGACTTGTAGCCTCAGTGACAAATGCAAAGAATGTTGTGTTCCCAACTAGGGTGTGAGTCAACTGCATGGGATATCCGACTCGTAAAATGTTACCATTTTAACCTTGCTCGTTTATTGTGTTGCGTTCCTATAGGCTGAGTTGCTTTATAAAAAGAATCCGAAGATGTTGACACAGTTTCAGTACTGTGAAGAGAATGGAATTCCTTTGTGTGTTGTAATTGGAGAAAAAGAATTACAGGAAGGCGTGGTCACACTGCGGGACATGCAAACGAGGGCAGAGGTAAAAATCTAGCAAGTTGTTACAAGTTGATAAGTTTCATGACACAGATAATAGCTCTTGTTAAAGTTGAGCACATCACTCTGACAAACCAGCGGTGTTTCAATGAGTTTAGCATCAGAACGAGTCTGTCGGGTCAAGCTTCGTATTAGATTAACCCCATAGACTCGTTTTTATGCTAAACTCTTTGAAATACCGCTGGTTTGTCAGATTGATGTGCTCAACTGTAATAAGAGCAATTGCCAACGAGCCAACAAAGCCAAGAGGCGAGGCTGGTTTGGCGGCTGCTAATAAAGTCGTTTGTACGCGAGGTCTGGTACGAGCTGTAGGCTGCAAAAAAAATCTCGATTCGTAAATTGTGTCAACAAAGGGCCATTGTTAACTTGTGGTAACTAAGCCTAGCCATTCATTGAAAAGGTCCAGTAACGTGTGTTAAGTGAGCAAAATATTCTTTAGCTAATCTTGCGCCAAGTAAATGTGTCCTTGTAAATTGAAAATAGTTTCCTTCGGCAAAGTTTTTGTTTTGGAACGTTTTTTTATATAATGTAAACGGTTTACTTCGGCAATAACTTTTTTTATAAATTTTATTTGGTATTGAATTTCACTTCTACATTGCTTGTCGCATCATTTGCACGGACGCTGCTTACGGTATTGCAAAGCTCTGTGTAAAATTATTTGATATGCTTTTGTCATACGTTTCAAGAACCGAACCAATGAAAATAGAGGTTAATGTTTAATTCAGGGTTTCGTTCAGGCCCCGGAAATCCAGGAAAATCCTGGAAATTTGTTTTTAAACCCTGGAAATGTTTTTGAAGCCCTGGAGATCCCTGGAACCCCCTGGAAATTTGTTATTAAGTCCTCGAAAATTTCATAGAATTTTATTGAAAATACTACATTTACAAAATGATGCATTTTTTTTTTCGTTTCAAGTAACAATTAAGATTTTAGACTTGTACTACAATTATTGGTAGCATCTGGACATGCTGCTCATTAAACAATTACGACCATGTTTAAATGTACAGTAAGACTCAATCCTAACTAAGGTCTTTGTTTAACTTATGCTAATTTTTGATTCTGGGTTACTCTTGTAATCACATATTTAATTTGTTTTCCTTGACAATGGTGCCAAGACGTCGTCGAAACGTCGGACTTTTATCGTTACTTTTTAGTTGTATATGCTTAAAACACACTTAATCATAAAATGATAAATATAATATTTTTCCAGTCAAGTATTGATAGCACAAACGTGCTTGTAGCTAACTTAAAGCCACTATATTTATTGCCACTGTAGCATTGGGCTTTATCCCTTAAAATTACCATAAAAATAGTAGGCTTGATATTTTTTATTCTTTATTCGCTTTACTTACTTCAGCTTAATTTGGAAAACAATACTACAGTACAAAGCCAAAGGGAGATTTGTATAAGGAGAAAAAGTTTTAATTGAACGTTCTATTGAAGCTAGCAAAAATATGCCTTTTGTACGGTTCAGTGTTTAACTTTTAAATAATAATTCCAAAATTACTTTCAAGCAGTTGGTCAAAATTCCAAAAAAATCTACTTTTTTTAAAAAAACATCAAGTTTCTTTCTCGTCATTTATTAATAAATACAAATATCTTAAAAAGTCGTTTACCTTTACCTTTCAATTAATTGTTGCTGGGACATTGTTATTAATTTAGGCCAGACCAATATAAGACCGCTTTTTAAAGAAAATTAATATCAGCACATCTCAATAAAAATCCGCTTTAAGTTCTTAATTTCCGTTAGAGCACATTTTTCTTGTATTCATAGTACAATTTTATTGGCTCTTTTGCTCGACCTACCAATTCTAAATATTAAAAAAAAACTCCTTGCTTCGAAAAATCAAATTGTCTGGCCTTTAGTAATATCTGGCGAATTGAAGTGGCCGAGTTTATGGAGCCTGTAGAAACTAAAGCATTTTGATTTGATCACATTTTCTTTCTTTTTTCTTGCAGGAACTGGTGAAAAGGAGCGACCTTGCCAGCCAGATCAAACTAATATGTTCACGGCAGGAAAAAGTGTGAAATTCGAATTAATAAAATTGTGAAAAACTTTTTTTCAGGTTTCAAATCATTTTGTAATTATTTCAAGGTTGCTGTGCTCACGGGCGGATCAATCAATTTTTTCGACCAAAAATCTTCAAAACTGAAATCACACTTGAAACTTCAGCATTTTACTCCGATGATCCAATATTAAACCCTAACGAACGAGTATAACAGCAATAGTATCGTGGTTTTAATCTTTTTTAAAAACGCTCCGAAGAATATTTGATTGCTTGCCCGAAAGTTTAACGAGTGGAATAGCTGAAATACATTTATAAACAGAAAGTGGCAAAGAAAATAATATTGACAGTTTAATTAAGCTAACTTGCGCTTTTTAGAAAAGAATCAATTTTATAGGAATTGAAATTTAAAAACAAGTTATAAAACAATAAAATATTAAAATGGTATAAAACTGGTATTAAATGGTATTATAGAAAACTAAGAAAATTAAGTCCCTCTTTTGAAACTTAACTTTAAATGTAAAAATTAATAAACATCCCTCTCACGTCGTCCACCTCGGCACGTGTAATTTCGAATCTTGGTGAAACCTCACGGAACCTTGAGGAACGTATATCAGCGAGCATGAAGACACGACCAAATTATCTTAACCTATTCGCCATCTCACCCGTAACCCAAACCACTCTCTCCGGGAAAGTTATTGCACCTGCCTATTCCTGTACTTTTCACCGCATTACTGAATCTCTCACCATTGGCTGTTATTTATACTAGAGACGCGTTATCCCTCTGGACGAACTTGGACAAACGTCTGTAGTTCGTCAGGTTATACGTCTCTAGTAAAGACGGGCACAAGACGGATTATCCATGTGGAGAAATTATCTTGCGTAGTGCGTCGTTGAAGACGCATTTCGAATTAAAACAACTTCGTCTAGACGGATAAGCCAGTTCACCAGTCTTGTGCCCGTCTTAATACAAGAGATTTATAACCAGTTTGCCCAAGTTCGTTCTGACGGATAATGCGTTTCTAGTATTTAAAAGGGCATTGCGAAATCCTGTCCTCATCTGAATAAACAAATACGAGCTTTCTCTTTTTCCCTTTTCCCCAGTTCTCTCTATAAATGCGTAGTAACCCAACAGTTCCAATAAACCAGGTCTGAGCTCGGTTCCAAAAGACTTCGATTAACTTAATCCTGGATTATGACCAAATTCAAAGACTAAATTTTTCATAACTAAAACTATGTGGAGGCAGCGTGGCTCGGTGGACAGAGTTGGGGATTTGAATGCGGAAGACCCGAGTTCAAATCCCCGACTCTGACTACTGAATGGATTTGTCCTCGGTGATCCCAGGGACAGATTCACCACGCTTTGTAAATAGCCAACTGGTTTGCCT
>JAPEIX020074340.1:0-10956 GCA_026122405.2 Zoanthus sansibaricus | reverse complement strand
ACAATATTAACAACGGCGGATTCTGAGTGGTGTGGCGTAATCCAAGTTGGTTACTCCTAGCCTCACTTTCATGGGAAATCAAGGTTAAAATTTTAACGGTCATTTTTGAAGATGTATATTTACATTAAGTCAGGTTTGTCAAAAACGAGGTTGATAATGTTTTTACGCTCTGTGTGTTATTAAGTTGCGGTAACAAAACAAAAGTATTTATGATATCAAATGAATAACTTTATAGTCACCTTTTCGTATCTCTCTCTGAATAAGGTCTCATTCCACAGATATTCGGGATAGCCAACTTTATACACTGCTGCTTCAACCTAAGTTCAGATTATACAACGTTAAGTTCTCTCAATCAATAGTAAGGCGACTTAAAAAAATTGATTGGTGTGAGATGGCAATGGATTTTTAGGGCATTTATTTGTGGACATGCAGACAAATTTTTAAATTGATTTGATTTGCATTACAGGAATTATGGTGCCTAGCGTGGAGAAGGTTTCAAATCAAGGTTGCCAGCCATCACTTCGTTTAAGAGAGTGAAAGAACGATCGCAAAAAATCCCTCTAATACATCTCCAATCCTGCCCAAAATACAGGCAAGATGAACTCAAGGTTGGTGAACCTTCTTTCGATGTTATTTGTTGAAATTTTGCTAAATTTTATTAGACTTTGTATGAGAAATTTTAATATGACTAATGTATGGACAATTTTTAATATGAATAACTTTCAGCTCGGAAAGCCTGTGGTTAGACACAGTTGAAAAATAAGATTAAACACTGACGTTTCGAAAGCTAGTCCTTCGTCTGAGTGAAGATGAACCTAAATTAGTATAAACCTACTAACGGTCTAACACACATCCTGCATTCTGATTGGCTACTCTGCTAGAGGTCTATTTGTGATAGCCTACTAGTCGAGAAAAGATGGCGGATCAAGATAGTAATGAGCCCCGTTTTGCTATAATATCAGAGGATTTCATCAATAATTTAATTTTTAAATCCTTTTTTGAACGATTAGTAGGTTTATATAAAAACAATTAGACCTCTCTGCCTCATGGACTGCGAGTTTGAATAGCCTATTCGGCCTACGGCCTCGTGGGCTATTGACTCGTAGTCCATTCGTCCTCGAGGTCTAGTTGTTAAATATGATGACTAAAAGCTGTGTCGGTGTGCCTAAAGAAACATGAAAATATTTTTAAGGTAGATACCGTTGAGAAGACTAAATACTGACGTTTCGGACGTTAGTCCTTTGTCGGAGTGACTATAAACCTGAAGTGTAATGATTAAACATTGCGTCAGTGTTCCTAAAGAAACAGTTGTAGAAAACATTTTTAAGTTAGACACCGTTGAAAAACAAAACTAAAAAGACTTCGCTGTTTTATTTTCCTACGATTTACAACCAATACAACTTTAAAAGGTATGTACAAAGTAAATATGAATTTCTCACCTTCTCGCGTACAGCATCAACAGTGTCTTTGTCGATCCACCCGACATCTTTGACGTTATCCTTGAAGGCTTCGATGATACCTTTCATCATCACTTCCACCTGACGTAATCAGAAGAAATTTTTAGAATCCTTCGAGAAATTACAAAAAGTTGCAAAATCTTGAAATTTTGTAGAATTCCTGTGTTTAAAGTGCAAATATCTCTTTTTCTTGTTTTGTATCAAACTATTTATCATACAATATTAAGCACTTTTGCGAAAACGTTTTTGATTTTGGTCAAATCTTCCCTTTTTCCTTGTTACTTTGAAATTCGAAAAGTTTCCTCCATCTTGGTTCATGGCCGCGTCCTGAAGGGGACTGGAAATAGCCCTAAATGACGTCATTTTTTACCTAAATTTATCTAAAAAATAAAAAGTGAACACAGGTAAGGGTGAATATCTAAATGAATTCATCGAATAATGTCAATTTCTAAAACTAAAAGTTATCAGGCAATGCTTTCTGTTTCAAATTACGCCATCATAATTTGGCATTGGCGTCATTTAGGGCTATTTCCAGTCTTGACTAAAATCAAAAATGCTTTCGCAGAAGTGCCTAATATTGTATGATAAATAGGTTTAAACAAAAACAAGAATTAACAATTAGACCTCGAGGACGAATGGACTACGCGTCAATAGTCCATGAGGCCGTAGGCCGAATGGGATATTCAAACTCGTAGTTCATGAGGCCGAGAGGTCTAATTGTTTTAGTATAAACCTACTAATGGGTCAAAAAAGGATGTACAAATTAAATTATCGATGAAATCCTCTGATATTATAGCAAAACGGGGCTCATTAATATTGTGATCCGCCATCTTTTCTCTACTAGTAGGTTATCACAAATAGACCTTTAAGTAGAGTAGCCAATCAGAATGCAGGATGCGTGTTAGACCGTTAGTAGGTTTATACTAAAAAGGGTTAGCTGCACTCTAAACACTGAATTTCTTTTCCTCACCTTATCCTTACTGTCCGGTCCAAAAGCATTTTTAATGAAGAGTGAGCCAAGGAGAGGTCCTAAAATGCTGTTAACATGTCCGAAGCAGATCTTTTGGCGGGACTTTTCAATTTTACTTCCTAATAAGACCCGACGCAGCTTTTGGTACGTTTCCCGATATGGTTTGGATAACATCGGTACCACGTCTTTTATCATCTTCCACACCATGTAGTTTGAAAGCGTCCTTTTAAAACGTTACAAAAATATTAGTAACAATAACAGCATTGATTTATTAACACTTTAATAACATCTAGTTTACATCAGTGGGTGTCCAAAAAAGTAGGTAAAAACAACGCCATCCCTTAAATATATTAATAACTAACTTTTGATAGGTTTTTCTAACTTATACTATGATTAGTAATAATCATAAATATAATATGAAGAAAAAACAACGACCAAACCTAGAGGTTTACCGCCTGTGAATTTTTTCAGTTGATTGGCCGTTCTTTTATAAGCCCGAATATCACAGAGCTCTTGAAAATCAACTAAAACTACGATAAGGTCTTTGTTTTCAAAACCATACTCATGAATGTAATTTTTTTAGTATTTGGATAAATTACTGTGAATAGGATAACGATTTATCCTCGGCTACTGCTTCTAAACTAATTAATTTCAAGTTTTATTACAGAAGGAACTCTTTTACAATCTTGGCAATTTTTGAGATCCTCTTCAATCTGACTTACTTTACTTTTAAATTTGTACTGTGTATTTGTAGCACATAGTAATAGCAGTTGCAGTAGCAGTAGTAGTAGTAGTAGTAGTAGTAGTAGTAGTAGTAGTAGCAGTAAGTAGTAGTAGTAGTAGTAGCAGCAGCAGCAACAGCAGCAGCAGCAGCACCAGAAGCAGTAATAGTAGTAGTAGTAGTAGTAGTAGTAGCAGTAGTAGTAGTAGTAGTAGTAGTAGTAGTAAGTAGTGGTAGCAAAAGCAGCAGCAGCAACAGCAGCAGCAGCAGCAGCACCAGAAGCAGTAGTAGTAATGGTTCTAGAATATTCCGGAGACAAGTTAACATTTCTATATTGCTTACCTCTTTTTAGTCTTTAGTACCAAGTCGATCATCTCTGGGAGATAGTCATTGGCTAGAACCACCACATAGTCACTTTCTTTGACTTGACGAGGAGAAAAAACAGCTTGAAGATGATCTAACCAGGGGAACTACAACATAAGTGGCATTGCAATAATCAGCACTGATCGTGATCAGACAACGCCTATTAGCTATAGCTGCTAGGTCTATTGCGAGCATTACAACTAGTACTACTACTATTACTACTACTACTACTACTACTACTACTACTACTACTACTATTTATGATGATGATTATCATGAAAATTTCATTTTAAATGATGGAAATAATGATTGAGTTATGTTATCACCTTTGGTATCGCTTCAGCGAGTTTTTTCACAGTCACTCTAACATACTTTCTTGCAGCTTTTGGAACTGAAATCTAAAACACAAAAATATGTTAAACCAAACAAAACAAATATCACTGCTTACAGGTAGTTTACAATCGTCTACTATACTTGAATCGAACATGATAAACAAAAGCACAAATAAAATCATAATATTAATTGATAATAATAATAATAATAAGTAATAATAATGACTTTTGTTTCAAGATTATTAAGCTGGCCGAAAGGCCTACTAATTGGTGACACTATCTTTACCACTCTAAGGTGAACAGAGAACTTTCACGTGACAGACACACACATAGACACAGATATGTCTGCGAGACCCTACGGTTTAACGTCCTTATCCGAGAAGCAAATCGGCCCGTGTAAGGTTATCCAAGAGAGCCTTGGTTCCTGGATTCCACACTGTGGATCCGGATTCGAAGATTCAAAAGTGGCTGGATTCCGGATTCCATGTCCGTGGATTCCAGATTCCATGTCCGTGGATTCCGGATTCCATGTCCGTGGATTCCGGATTCCATGTCCGTGGATTCCGGATTCCATGTCTGTGGATTCCGGATTCCATGTCCGTAGATTTCAGATTCCATGTCCATGGATTCCGGATTCCATGTTACAAAAGTGGCTGGATTCCGAATTCCAAGGGCTAAATTCCAGATTCCAAAGTCCCGGATTCTGAGTTCCACAGGCCAAAACTTCGCGGGATTCCGGATTACTTTGCATGGGGCGATTTCTATGACCTCAGTTCTTACCACCTTACTTTCTATTAGAATGCCACACATTTCTTTATTTTTCTTTTCTTCTTTTTTTAATTTGGTACACACCAAGAATTGAACTACTGACTTTTGGATCTGTTTTGATCTGTAGTCGAAGTTCATCCCCTCTTGACTACGCAAGCAACCGCTGCCAGCAAGCTAATTTTTCTAGGTATCACTGGATGTTGGTCTCAGACTGATAAAAGAATACTAAACTGGCTTAGAAAAAAACAATTTGGTGTGAAAAAAACACAGAGAAATATAAATTGGTTTGAAAAAATTTGAACCAACATAGAATATAAACCACAACATGTAAATTTTGTCTGCTTCTTCCTTTATAGTGGCAGTTTCCCTGCAAACGCTTTTTATCCAGAGTCTCGTGGAATTAATCGCGTGTATAACAACTAACAAGCAAGTCCCCCTTTTGTATCTCCATAACCATCTTTGAAGCTTTTAAACCCTCTGCAATCACATTCTGTTGGTAAGTACAGTCGACATATAGTTGTTCTGTTATTTATATATATTATTATTGTTGCTGTTGTTGTTGTTGTTATTATTATTATTATTATTATTATTATTATTGTTAATTATTCCAGTTTTTGCTGTGGCTGTTGGGTTGCCGTCACTACTGTTTTAAAATACTGTATTATACCAAGTACTACCAGATTTCTTTTTCTGTTTTCGTTTCACCTCACCCACAAGTCGTGAGCTATCGATACGTGTTTTATGCATGGGTGTTTAGCAGGCCAACGTGATTAAATCGCGCTTTTACAACATTCTTCCAGGATTTTATTTAATTTATTCGCCTTGCTGTTGAAAACGAACGCCAGTGAGTTTCCAAAAGCGTATAGAATAAAATTTTAAAAAGCGTAAAACATAACTACAAACAAAAACAAGCGAGTTTCGTTCCTAAACTTTATTTCTCTTTCAACGAAAATGTTTTAGATCAAACTCGTTAAAATTTTTTGGGGTGTGGGACACATCGTCCCCCCAACTCCTCCCCCTCCAGCTCCCGGTGAGTCTGCGATTCCTAGTTGTATGAGAATTCTGACTCGACAGTAACAACAGATCTAGATAGAATTATATGAAAAGCAGCATGAACCAAATTTTTCTCGTATGTTTTCAAAAGAGGTTTTCACTATAATTTTATGGTTTACATAGGCCTAGGTCTCTGATCCGCCACGTTTGACAGATATACGGCCACATAAAACTGTCCATTCGTTTATCAAAGTACAGAAAGTATTTATACAATAACCTTTTAAAAACAAAAAAGAAATATTTCGCAAACTTAAACAACCTCTTGGCCATTTAGCTAAGTTTTTTAGTCAATCGAATATTGTCATCACAAATGCTGTTTTGAAAGTAGATGAATTGTATTCGAAAGTTTTTAAAGCGTTATGGCTTTTAGGCTTGCTCTCGTAGCAACACCAACAGAATATGGCTGACGTTTAACATGTAAAATAATACTCGATTGATCTTGGTTTTAGTTGATGCCATTTTCCTTGACTACAGACGAAAATACTATGTAAATCAGACCGCATTTTTGCACAATTATCTTTTAATTCTACATTTTCAAGTGACTGAAGTGCTTTCTGACTCGTTCGCTAGCGGTTACGGAGTTTTTTTAGTATATTTCTAAGGCTTTGAATATACCGGATTTTTTTTGTTTAATTCATTCCTTTTAACTTTAATGCTTAATTATGCTCATTATTTCCATAGATTATTCTTGTCGCTTCAACTGCAGAATTCTAACTTCGTTTTGAATATATTAATTTATTATCACAACTCAACGCCACGTGTGTATCGTTTTGCAAAATCTATGTCGGATTAGCCAGTGCAAGTGATTGCCCAAATGCAAAAAGCATGCTTTTTGTACATCAAACAATGACAAATGTACAAAGAAGTTAGTTTTAATTAGCGCGAATTATTTTGTTCCACGGGTTGCTAGTAAACTAAAAACAAACATATTTTTGCATCTCTTTTGCACCAGCCGTACAGATTAACTATATTGATCATGCACGCATGTTTTTGTAGTTCATCTCATCTCGCCCTTCTCGAAGCAAAAGAGTATTAAATTATGAACGGAATAATCGAGTCTCAGTATAGTAAAAGAGCTATTTTATCTTGGTTGTTGAGTCGGTCGACGACTCCAAGATTTTTAAGCTTTGCATCGATTATTCAAAGAGTGTTTGCATCCAAGGTCGATAATGAACAATCGTTAACACTTCGAAGTTTTTGTTATGGTTTGTTAAAGTGATTATTTTTGCATAACTTTACAAAGACATTGTGATTCTTTAAACGCTTTGACAAAACAGAGAAATTGAAACGGTTTGAGTTTTAAGTATGTTTTCCGTCAATAAGACTTCAAAAACGCCAAGCAAAGCCCTTTAGTCTTAGATCATGAACTGTAAGATATTTATGTAAAATGTGTATGAATACAAAGTCTGTCAAAGAAGAACAGCTAACAGTGAGTTGGATTTATATGCAATTTGGGTTGCTGGACTTAACTCTGAAACTCTATCAGTTTGTGAATGCTACAGGTAAAGTTGGTTCGAGTTTAAATTTTCTGTTGATGTAATTTAAATTTAACTTCAAAACGATACCATTGGCTTTGACATTGATGTTCTGGGTTACTAAGGATAGGTGATAAATGTAGATTATTTGTTGTTTTTTGGTCAAATCACAGAACTGAACTTACCAGCGTTGGCAAAAGAAGTCAAACTAAATAGAACACTTTTTCGTTACATTAAGAAAGAGATTACAATTGTCTAATACTTCTTACAAATCAATCTTGGTGCAAACGTTGATATGAGTCTCGGACAGCAAGACTGGCGCCGTACACGAGTTTTAAAAACACGCATTGTCTAGTTCCGGAGTCTTCCAGTTCTCTTTTCAATTACCTTCGGTTGTAAAACAGCAAGATCCCTCCCTCAAGATGACTATGAATAATTTGTGTGTTTTTTCCAGTGTTAGCTTTTTCTTATTGAATTTCTGTTTAGTTCTAGTACATAAAAGTACGTACTTTATATTTTTAACCGATTGTAATTGTCAGCCGGATTTATTACAATTCGTTTTGTTCACCGTTAAATTCTGTCTATTGTATTCTTGTTACTAAGTCAGTGTTATAATTGGTAGAAAATTAGTTTCTTTTATCTGTCCTTTTCAGCCAATCTGCTGGTACACTTCAACAAACTAAAGTATCTTAAGACTGGAATCAAGGGCAACGATTTAGTTATTAAGTCGTAAAATCGTAAAATAAAATGAAACAATTTACAAGTGTTTATATCTATACCAACTGTTAAACGAATTTTCGTTTTTCTTAATTCAACATTGTTTTTCTTCAACAATTGATGTTGATTTTTATCAATAAAATTGTTTTATCCCGTTTAATTTTGCTTTTCAGCTTCGAAGTTCGTAGAAGGATATCGGGCATTTCAACTGTACATTTTTTTACAACTTTGTTGCTTCTTGTGTTTTTTTCGGTTGGTTTCTAATACACAAATGAAATGGGCAGCTAGTTTCGCCAACAACTGTCTGTCTTCCAGATTTAGATGGAAATTGTTTGATTGATGGCTATATTTAGATTAGACAAAAGTGTTCCTAATTTTTTTATCACCAGCGGGACGTAGTTCGTAAAACAAAACCGATTTATGAACTAAAATAAAGCATTTGTTTTACAAAACAAACAGTCAACTCAACAAGGTTATCGCTTCTCTACGCGTTTTGAATTTTGCATTTCGCAAAAGACTAACATGGAAACATTTTCTTAGAATATTGTTGAACACGACTTTGTGTTAAGTTCGCTATCAGTTTGAAAAGATTTTGATATCTTCTTTTCATAATTCAAACCAGAGATAGATAAATCATCTTTTGAAAAAATGAAAACATTGATCAGCAGGAAGCCAAGTCTCCCGGTGACAGTGCGCTGGACGCTTTCTGATGCCAGATGATAAGTTGATTCAAACAAACTAAAATCTTTCAAAATACTCAGAAATAAGAGTAAACATTGAAGTTAAAAAGGAAATATATCGGCGGGGGGTCTCTTGTTGATGGATTTTCAATGGCTAGTTCAAAAACCCAACTGCACGCCCAGTGCAATGTTTGCGGATATAGAGCGAAAGATGCAAATTTAAGCTGTTCGTGTTTTTTGTTCACATCGGCAATCTAAAATAACACACTCGAGTTAACGACTTTGCCAAATAGTGGTTCCTACGAGTAGAGAGACAATGTTTTTCTTCGCTATTCAAAACTGTTTATAGTCGTCAGGTGTTCAGGTAGGAGTTTTAAAACTTAACAGTCAAGAAAGAAAATTGGCGTTGATTTTACTGTGTTTTGCTGAAGGCGATTATCGTCGCAAGCGACCAGTGGTTTCAAACAAACTAGAAATTGCCTGACTGCCAGCAGGTAGGACAAATGACACACTCCTAAAACGTGACTAACCAGTCTTTTCGCTTGGTAAACTTTTTGCATGCTTTATTTTGTTAAAAGTACAGACATATCTTGCAGATGACAAATTCCATAACAATTACAAAACCATCCCACACAATACACCCAGAAGCAAAATTGTTAACCTTTTTACACAAAGAAAATACTTTATTCAGATTCTAGGGTAAAGCCGTACTTTTCCGTTCGACCGCAACAGTTGGTTTAATTTTGTTCTACTTATGAATCCTAGTGGTCAGCCATTTTTAAACAAAATTCTTAACGGTTCTTCATATTGCTTCTTTGTATAGCCAAAAACTTATGTTCCTCGATAAAAAAATTTTGACGTTCAAACAAACTCAATTACCAGGTGTTACAAAAATTGTTTTTTTCCACTCGGCATATTCTACCTTTATTTATAGTTTGCGGTTATGGAAGGCAATTCAAACTTGAAATGTCTTGGCGTTTCACTGTGCTTTGTGCTTCACCAGTATTTAAAAATAAATGTTTTCTTGATGTCGGGCAAAGAATTTTCTTTTACCGTAAGAGCAGATATTTTTTAGTCAAAAAAAATCGAAATAATTGTAAACTTTTATAAAAAGGCATTGTTTTATGAATTACGGTCAAAATTTCGGTTTGCTTTCATAAAACATTTATGAATAGAATATTACTCAATACGATCTCGTGACAAATTTGTCTTGATAGTTGATTTTATTGTAATGAATGTTTTCTCAATGTACTGGCAAAAAGAAATCCGTATCAAGTCATGCCTCAGAATTAAATCGCATTAATCGCCCAAGAATAAAAAAAAATGATTTAAAATTGCCAAGATTTCAAAGGTTTTTTTAAACTGTTTTTTTTTTAATGTTGTGAGCAATTTTTTTTCTAAATAATCACCTGTTCGATTCGTATTTTGTCCGTCAGCGGTTAAGTTTTATTGCTGTGGGATTATTCGGTCTTGGACCACACGTGTTGCTTCCAGTCTGAGAAAATATTTTTTACTAAATCCCTATAAGTATGATTTTTGCTACTTATAAATTTTCGTGAGTTTTAAGCGAATAGGATTCTTTTGTCAGAACAGCTTTCCGTGATCGGAGACAAATCTGTTGTTACAGCTACTTAAACTTTAACAAGATGCTATTTATAATTTTTTTTAAAGTGAATTTGGCGGTTGCAGGTAAAGTAGTCAGACGTTTCCAGTTTTCAGTTTTGTTCTCCCGAAATAGAAATCTACGTCCTAAAAGAATTTAATCACGCGAGAAAAACAGCAACAAATGAAAAGCGATTTTTTGAGATCCCTGTCTTCTTTAATTGATGACTTGTTCATTTGCCGAAATGAAATTGAAAAGCCTTCTGCTTTGGAAATTTCACTTCCAGGAGGCTTAAGATATGGATCATGGAAATTACTCGAAGACAGTCTGTAATGTAACTCTAAACCTGTTTTAAGATTGAAAAGAGATAGTCAACAACTCACAGGCAGAAAGATGTGTTGAAATGAATTTCATTCAACCAAATGAAAGAAATTGCCTTAGCAGAGAGGGACCTTGGCCCTAACCAATCGACTCAATAACAGAATTGACACGAAATGAGTCGAAACTGACAGATTGGTAGACATTTTCAATTATACTAATTAATTTTCAGTTATTTGTTTGTGCCCATTGGCTGCCGGGCTGATTTTTCCTCTAATTTCAATTAATATTTGTATATTTTGAATGGCCCCGAAGATAGTGTCGAATTACATTAATGGTTTTTGCCGGTAGTTTCAATAAAATGTTCCAGATGTTATATTCAAGTGTATCTTCATTCCATCACTGCAAAATGGAATAACCTCCGTTCTACTCGTCAAGATGGGATGCAAAACTTTCTACTGAGGTAAAAATTTACCTCGGGCAATTCAAGGCCTTTATT
>JAPEIX020074246.1:0-10956 GCA_026122405.2 Zoanthus sansibaricus | reverse complement strand
AACTGTGTCAGGTCACCCTAAGCCTCAGTTTCATGTAGAAGCTTGATTACCTTTCAGGAACTGTAAAATGGTCTATTATGGTAAATGTTGTCCATGCTTTTAATTTTAAATGGTCAGGTTAGCGCTAGAACAGTGATTGATGTCTAGAAGTTATAAAACATTGAGAAGATATTATTGTTTAAAGTACTATAATTTGAGATAAAAACCGGTTGTGCATGCTTTAGATTTAAAACCATTATATTTAAACATTTAAAATTTGTAACCATAGTTATTGTGTTTATAATCCAGGTTTTCAGTTGTAGGTTGTTTCATAATTACCGTTTTAAATAAACTAGTCATAGCTGTCGCTAAAATGCCAACGAGCCGGAGATATTTCACGATACACAGCCCAAGAATATTCAGCTCAGAGCTTGACTGTAGACTTGACGAAAACCCTAACAATCAACTATTGTGACCTGGCGCCTGGCGGCAGCAAACATTACGCGGAGTACTCGTGCGGCACTCTCATTGGCTATCACTATGGTCTACATTTCATCGGTTTGGTCTACATTACAGCTTTGATCTACATTACATTACCTTATACTCAAATTTGAATCGCTTCTGAAATTTCGTCCGCCTATATATCTTCTCGCGGCTCCATAATCTGCCGCCTCCCCAGGCCTCCTGTCATCAGAAGACCTGACTCGTTGACAATTATTATTCCAAATGGTCAAATTGCAGTAGTTTAAGAATGATTTTCAAAGTAATACATAACAAACATGTTTGGGGAGTACAACAACTCTCATCATCAGTGTGTTTACAATCCTGTTATAGCTTATTTATAAAATTAAGCTATAACACCATTGCACAACACACTGACGATGGGAGTTGAACTCCTAAAAGATGTTTCTTAATCTAAAAACTGTATGTGTTACTTTGAGAATTATTCGTATTCACTATAACTAAGACGAGTCTGTGTGCTTGGAAAAGTTTATTCCGACACTAAACTAAAGAATCCCCTGATCAAATTTGACAAATTTTTGCACTGAAATTTTTAAAATTATTTCCGGTTCTGGATATATTTTCAAAATAAAATGTTTAGAAGATCAGCTGATTGAGTACGTATTCAATCTTTAAAAAAAAGTGTAACAACAAATAAGAATAAAATAAATAGTTTTAAAGAAAAAATTCAGATCCCACATGCGTAACCCACCAATTCCAAATTGTTATATATAATCTCGAGTAGAATAGTAACAGCATAAGTGCTTACAAAATAGTGATTAATAATTTATTAGTGCCTACTGGATCCTATTTCTATGCCTTCGACATATCGACAAGTTAAAAATCAGGATGAAGACAATAACTGAACTCTCGTTGATATTGTTACATTGTTACAGGTGTCAGTCACTCAACTACGGTATCCAACAGGCCCCACGGTCTGGGTGTTTTAGTGACAGTTATCAAGGACTGTGCCGAGCAAATCGTTAAAGCTATAGACACACACAAGCAGATGAGCGCCAAGTTACAAAATGTTCGTGAACTGAGTAGTGAGGAGATCAGAGAGGTTTGTACGCTCTCATCCTCTTTCTGTCGTCATGATCATTCACTTTGTTGTTGCGATCGTTCAATCAGTTGTCACCATGATCATTCTATCTGTCGTCATCATTCAATCTGTCGTCATCATCATTCAATCTGTCATCATCATTCAATCTGTCGTCATCATCATTCAATCTGCCGTCATCATTCAATCTGTCGTCATCATCATTCAATCTGTCGTCATCATCATTCAATCTGTCGTCATCATCATTCAATCTGTCGCCATAATCATTCAATCTGTCGCCATGGTCGGTGTTTCGTCGTCTTTGGCGTTCTTGTGGTCATTACAGTTTAATGATTTTAATTTAATCATTTATTATTGCCGAAGAAACATTTTCAGTTTTTAATATCTTAGTTTCTAAAAAGCGATTATTACCAACCTAATTTTGAGAAAATTGAGAAAAAAAGTGATGAAAAGGCCTTGGATTTTGTTTTCAAAGATCCGTCATCACTATAATCTACAACATGATCATGGTATTTATTGTTATCATGTTATCATTCTCATAATCATCACCATTATTGTCAATCTCCTTTAAACTTTAACCCATATGTTTCCATTTTCATGGTAGCTGAGCTGTCTCCAAATGGCCAGTCATCAACAAGAAAAAATTTCTACCCAACAACGTCAGGCTCTTGCCCAGAAGTTTCTGAAACGCATGGTGAACTTCAAGGACAAGGAAATCGCTTCGCATTTTTGTATCCTTTAAAATTTATTGTTAAAACAGCTAAGAATACCGTTTCATTACAGATAACATTTTTTAATTTTTTTTTTTGTAATTACATTAATCAATACCATCACCTATATTTTCTTGTATATCTCCTTCATCATTGTCATTATTACCGCGATTATTGTCGTTATTATCATCATCCTGATCATCATCATCGTATTATCGTCATCATCGTAATCAATATCGTGATCATCATAATCAATATCGTGATCATCATAATCAATATCGTGATCATCATAATTAATATCGTGATCATCATAATTAATATCGTGATCATCGTAATCAATATCGTGATCATCGTAATCAATGTCATGATCATCATAATGAATATCATCATCATCATCATCATCATATTATCGTCATCATCATAATCAATATCGTGATCATCGTAATCAATATCGTGATCATCATAATCAATATCGTGATCATCATAATCAATATCGTGATCATCATAATCAATATCGTGATCATCATAATCAATATCATGATCATCATAATCAATATCGTGATCATCGTAATCAATATCGTGATCATCGTAATCAATATCGTGATCGTAATCAATATCGTGATCATAATCAATATCGTCATCATAATCAATATCGTCATCATCATAATCAATATCGTGATCATATCATGTAATTAGTTTCATCGTGATCACCATTATAACTCCATGATCGTGATGTCTTCATCGTCCTGTTCATCATCATGGTAATCATCAATATCGTAATCATCATCGTCATCCTTATCTCCATCATAGTGATCATCATCATTCTTATCACTTTCGTCATCATTACTACATCATCATCCTAATATAGTAGACATGTGTTGCCTTAACCTGTGAGTAACACCAGATATTATAGAAAACGCGTTATTCATTCTGTGGAGACACTTAGATTTCTACTACATCCACTGTGTCCCGTCTGATGATGAACGCTCTGGTATCAGCCAGATAGGCCACACCTCTGCCCGTGCGAGGAAACTTCAAGGTAAAACGTTTTACCTAGAACAAGGGACTTGGTGTATGTTTGTCTAACAAGGGTGTCTGGTCCCTGTGTGTATTCTTTTGTGCTTGATACAAGCCACTTGATACCCTGAATGATTTATCACACTGATTACAACTGTAGGGTCTCAACCCGGTGTGTGTTCTTTTGTGTGTGGCTAAGTAACTTGATGTACTAATGCAACAGTCGATTGTAACTCGGGCCAGAATGGGGGATTTGAGATACTTTGAAGCCAAATGTGAGCAAAACCTCAATCCGTAGGGCCAAATTTTCACTCAAAACGTGTCAAATAGCGTCATTTCTCCCAAGGTCTGATGATCATGGTAAAAGTTTCTTGCAAGTAAACCATTTCAAAAAATGGCAATTCTTTCAGAATTCTACTTACGAATTCGTTTTTAGAATTCTTCTTTATAATTCTACTTTAGAATTGTTTGAGACCAGACTTATTTGTTCCAATCTTTCATACTAAATGATTTGAAAAAAGAACTTACGAATAAACCTGTTTGTCTGATGAAATTTTTAAAAGTGTAATTTAACCCCTTTCCATTAACTTGATCAAAATATGAACCTTACCTTTCTCTGTGCAATAGTTGTCGACAACCCGCCCCCTTAGGCATTAATTTGTTCAATAGACCGTTTTCACGCAAGCGTGACATTGATAAATATTCCGGTTTTCAAAAAAGGAAATACATCATCAAATTTGTCACATCAAGAATAGTAAAAAAAAAACAAAGTTTCGATGAGATTACCCAAAATTGGCGAAGATGTGAATATTTTAAGCTAAATATTTTTGCGTTATTTTTTAAAGAAAATGTATGGTTTTAGCATGATAACGAGGCTTGGATCGCATTCGACGCCAGTTTTTGGGCAATCTCATTGAAACTTTGCATTTTTACTATTCTTGATGTGACAAATTTGATGATGTATTTCGTTTTTTGAAAACCAGAATATTTATCAATCTCACGCTTGCGTGAAAAGGGTCTATTGCGAACGTAAATTACAAGATTCAGTAAAATTTCAACTAGAAACATTTTTCAACCTCAACCTGAGCTTGTTCTTAAATTGTTCTTAATTTTCGGCCAATCCGAGTGTCATTAAACAAACGGCGTGTACCACAGACGTGGTAGTAGTTTACTTGAAGCCACTAAAAACGAGCACTAATTAAACTTTTTTCAGGGAAATACCAGGTCAAAATGTTAAAGAAACTTAAATAAAAGATGATAAAACAAAAAATGTCGGCCAAAAACGCAGGATGGTAACGATTATTTTCAGATTTCGATAAAGAATATTGTTCCTCGAATTTTCAACTGCGACAAAATGGCGTCCTAACCTCGTAAAGCATCACGGTTGGCTGTGATTCTTTAAGGTCTGTTCAAATGCTAATTTTTCTTACGTGACAAATTCAAAGCAAGTATGATAAGAGTAGAAACAAAAGACTGGAGTAATTTGTAACGATTCGGCACATGCGAAATTAAGAATTTGAAACAGGCCTTTAGAAGAATGTGTTTACAATTTTTTAAAAAACAAGTAAAACAACAGGAAAACCGACTCGTTCCCAGGGTCCTCTCCAGGTAGGAGGGAACCTGGAAATGAGGCTGACCAGTGGGACCAGTGAATGACAATTCTCCGCTAGAAAATCGAGTGGGAGACCTGGACCCTAGAGTGGTCGCGTGAGGAGTAGGGAGAGCTTGGGTGGACAGATAATTTTCAATATGGCGTCTACGAGTAATTCAAGTGTGAAATTCAGCGATATTTTGACCGAATCTGATATCCCGATCTTCGATACCGTATGAATGGCAACCGCTGGGCGCATGTATCATGTGTACCGAAATGCATCGCCAATGAAATCCGAAGATGTCGATTTACAAAAGAGAGTAGGTTGGGATTGGGAGCAGTAAAACTGGTCTCTGACGCTGGTACGATTTTCCTTCACCGCAGCCAGTATATAGCACGCCATTTTCAAAACAAATTGTTTATCATCGTCCCAATATGTGACGCTCGTTTAACTAAACTTTGTATACATACGATAACTCATTTCCATGCAATTTCACTTCATCTGGTTTTTATTCTAGGATGAGTCAAGGTTAAGAACCAAGCCTGTTATGTTAACTTCTCTATAAAAATGTTTCCTTCAGGATTACACATTGTACTGTATTAAAGGTTTATAGAATTAAATAATTCAAAATTTCTAAAAATTTAAGTTTTGTTGTCTTTAAATGAGGGTTGACCTATCGATTGTTTTCTTAAATCAAAAGGAATCCGTTTAAACAGAAAGTAAAAATAGATTTCTAACACTACTAACAAAATTGTGCACAAAGCTTCTAAAGCTTTCGAGCCTAACCTACAAACATTAAATCTAAATGAGCTTTAATTTTGTAAATAGAAAAGTTAATTTATATGTTAATTTGTATTTTGGCTTTTTGTACAAATATCAAGATCTCATTCGGAGATGAAGTCATCTGTTCACTGAGTGTGAACAATATCTTTACTCCAAGTGCGCTCTAAGAAAATCATTGTAAGATATTCTTCCATCCAAATTTTTGTCATAAAATGAGAACAAATGAAATGATTCTTCATCATTCAAGTCAATTTTAAATCGTTTTAACTGTTGTCGGAACTCCACCAAGTCGCACGTCCCATTCCCTTCTTTGTCCAGCGCCTAATAAGAATAAAAAAATTGAAAAAATTACATTAATCTTTTTCCTTTTACTTGGTCTTTTGTTCATTAGATGTATTAAACTCGAAAGTCCTCCCAATATACACGCTTTTTATAGAAGGACAACTTCACAAGGGCAGTGAGGCTTAGATTATGAAGAACAATTTAAGAACAAGCTCAGGCAGAGGCTGAAAAAAGGGAAAATGTTTCAAGTTGAAACTTTACAGAAATAAGAACATATTACAAAGAACAAATTGAGGCTGAAGCTGTCAAAAAATTAAGAACAATGAGCCTCGTCAAAATTTACTGGTTCTGATAAAAAAACGAGTATTGTATAAAACTCAAACCATTCACTCATTAGCTACAACTAGAGTTTAGAATTGACTAACCTCATAACCAGAAGACGGGATATTTATCTCAAATAGACAAAGCTAGAGAAATACAGAGGAAATGGTATATATTTACCCGAAAAGCTCTTCTTATTTCTTTCCAGTTTTCCCGCACTTGACTACGAGTTGTCGCCATTAGGTCACAAAGCTGATCACTTTTCACTCCAGGTGACGTCTGCAAACCGTAAAATTTAGTTTATTACCAAGTAAATGTAACTATTCTACTATGTAAGGGAAATTAAGATAAAAAAAATGTGACTTTTAGTTTTAACTATGGCTGTTTCGGCTTCTGCGAGGCTCTTCTCCATCTCTACGATGCGGACCTGGTTAATGGACTGCAAGAAACTGTTATTTTAGAATTATTTTCTAAAAGTATTCATGACATCATGTTTTGCTATGCGAGACTGACAGTAACTTACCAACACTTTAGTCTGCTGTAGTCTCGGACGTGTTAGCCCTGTATCTTTCGGCATCGTCAGAACGAAGTGCCGCAGAAAATCTTTATAAACGATTCTGCAGAGAAAGAGTGAGAGAGAGAGAGAGCCATATATTAGATCACACTAAGGGGAAATCAGAATTCTACGAATACTTTTCTTAGCGTACAGTTTAATCGATATTGCCAAAGAGTCACTTGCAAACACTGAGAGGGCGCTGGGGCCAACACCACATACATATCATTAACATTTAGCAATGATTAAATGAACTGCTACTGTTTTGTCTAAAAGCATTAACAGATAGTTGGTTAATTGAATGGTTGAAATGCCCGCAACTCTGTACTCGTTGGCTCTACCGGATTCTAGAGCAATTCCTGCCTGTGTGTCTGTCTGTCTACGACACAAATACGTCGCTTAATTATTTTTTACAAAATTCGCTTTTTACGATAATATTAAGGGTGCGTTCGTTTGGGCCTATTCCGGAATAGGAATACATAGAATGAAAACTTTGTCGGATTCGTGTGGCTGCTTTTCTTGCGAATTTACCAATAAAGCATGTCTTAGTGATAAAAGTCTTTTGAATTTTAAATTTGAAACAAATATTTCATCGCCGTAACAATCTAGAAGGAAATTCAAAACTTCATTCATAATCTGGAATAGTTGGAATAGGCCCAAACGAACAGGCCCTAAGTTTGTTTTACTTACTTTCCATTCCCATATGTGTCGTGTTTTTTACACAAGACTAAAATCTCGCTGGGTTTGACGGCAATATTGTGTTGCAAAAGAACATCTGTGGAAATGAAGCAAGAAATGTCATCTATTTTTTATGTTGCTCTGACGAAGGGCTAACGCTCAAAACGTCACTTTTATGCTTTCCATGCGGAAATGCTATAACTTTAGACTTAGAGTTGATTAAACCACGTGCTTAAAATGCCAGGTTTGTGATTTTTAACGGCGATATCTAAGCATTTCAACTTAGTTTTGGTTAAATCACTTCCCATTATATGGAATAAAAAATATGTTGTTACGTGCGAAAGAAAAAATATTAGCTTCGTCTACGGGAAAGGTACATAGGTGAATATCATCTCATTAATTTGATTTCTATATAAAGACAGATAACGAATATTTTACCTTTAAGCTGATCATATGACACGGTGCCAAGGTTTTTGGAATCGGCGTTTCTGAAAGATTTTTGTAATTGTTGCCAACTACGACAAACCTAAGAGACAAACCAAAGCGGTGATTATTGTTTGTATTTAATGAATATAAAAAAAGTGGTATAGAAAGCTACTCCACCGCTTTTTTCTCGGGTGTTCAAGCAACGAGTACGACATCATATAACGCGGCTTTATAAATAGTAAATACAAAAGCGGCACATTGAGTACTAATATTATAAACCGCGAAAGCTCACATTTAACAAGGTTTAATTGGGATTCCAATCTGATAATGCACAAACCTGGTTTTTTACTTTTCTTTCAATGTCACTGGCCGAAGAAACCGGTCTTACGCTTTCAGAGGAAAACCGTTTACAAGAAGAATAAACCGCTGACCGCATTGACAGTGGCGTCTCGGGTGGCGACTGAAAAAGAAAACAAAAGTTGATAAACAAATTTGAAAGAACGCAGAAGATAAAATATGTATATATATACTTAATTTTCACCAAGAAAATTGGCATCCTAAACCAGAAATAAGTTAAGCATTCTAAAGTATTTCCGTACATTTTGAAAAACTCTTGATTACTGTCTAAACCTGTAAAACGAGTTCCACCGAAAAATCAAACTTGTCCTAGAGTCCGCGTGCCTTATGGCCAGCGCCGTTTCTTGGTGCTGTCCAGAAGGAACGCGGGCTCTGAAACGAGATTTCCAAAAATTAAGCGACAACGCTGCTAAACCTACCTGTTTTTCACGTGTCTGCATAGGGGTTGCAGAAGAGGCTCGGTGCACGCCTGGCCGACTGGAATACTCCTTAAGAAAGTCCTTGTAATCGATACTTCCATCTGGATCATTGCTAAACTTGCTAAAGACGTGATCAAATTGTTCATCGTTCATTCTGAAGGCGTGTTCGTCAAGAACCCTACGTAGAGTCTCGCGACTCACTCTTCCCAGATGATAAACGTCATTATCAGTGAATGCCTGAAGGAATTAAAAATTTGTTCATCTTGCCATTTTCTATTTCTAAGTTTATTCTAACTCCAACGCTTAGAAAATAGAGACAACAACATGTTAGCTTCATACAAGCTTCAACTCAAACTGAACTTAAAATTAAAGAAGCTATCTACACTAACTCAATCGGAAACCCTCTCTCAACCAAAAAGTTACGCTTGTCAATTTAAAACTGTCCTTACGGAAAGTTACACGTTTCTCTGTAGCATTGTTCTTTACCCAGTATGATTAATTCTATTTCTTTATATGTTTGACATTTTTGCTCATTAATCCATTTTCGCACTGAGGAAGACAAAGGTTTGCCGAAACATGTATGCCACTATAAGTTTCAAGAGTGATGTGCTTTTTTAAAAAAAAATATTACTAAATAAATTTTTGCTATTTAGACCTTTTTACAACATGTGATATATTTTAGGAAACAAAACTAAAAAGCTAAATCCTTTTACGCGCCTAATACACCCTTACAGCCTGTTAAATACGGATGAGAGTTTATCAATTGCATACTAGCTTCCAGATGTTAGTACTGTTTTTTACTAACATCGCAAAGATCGAAAGCTAAATTAGGCATTGGCTACCCTTCTTTGCAGATATTTTCCATTCTAAAGAGAAGGAAACCTCTGCACGGATCTGCTTGCTATTCTGTCGAGCATGCGTGAACGTCAAAGTCATTGCAACGTCACACTTTTTCCAGCGGTTCTAATAAATGTAATGAGGACTCAAATTTCGTCAGCGAATGAAATCAGTTAGCTCATAAGTAACTAGCTGTTGTTTTACATTATGTCATGTGCTAAAATTCGAACAAGTTATAACGGCTTTTTAAAAACCAGTTTTGAGAGTCTTTGACTTCCCGTGGACGGGACACTAATCCATCGCAGGTTAGCTTCCAGCAGATACTGGTACTCATTTACCTACCCCGGAAGGATGGAAAGCTCCCCCTGGACGGGACTTCCCTTGGACGGGACACTAATCCATTGCAGGTTAGCTTCCAGCAGATGCTGGTACTCATTTACCTACCCCGGAAGGATGGAAAGCTGAGTTGGCTTAGGCAGAAAAGAAGGTCACACAAATATTCGATTCTCGGCAATCTGCCGGGATCGAACTGGGGACCTTGTGGTTGGAAAGCAGAGATCTTACCAACTGTGCCTACGTCCGCCCTAATTTGAACTAAGAGATGATTTTAATTACAGAAAACTGAATAGGTCGAGGTCAAACAAAACAACACATCTCTCCATTATTAAATATATTGGAACGCAAAGTAATGTGAAGTGTTGCTAGCTACTTGTACAAAGTTCAAGGCTGAACTTCTATTTTCAAAAAACATAAAAATTGTGCAGATTAAATTTTACAGTCAAGTATAATGTTTTGGACTACAGTAATTACATTATAGAAACTGATGACGTGAAGGGAAACCAGAAATGCTTTGGAATAGCGGGAGGTTCCACTTATCAAAGATTCGACTAATTTTTCGATGGTAAAATGACAGAAATCAAGGGGAAATTTGCAATTTGGTGTGGAGTTAGCGATAGGTTGGAGGATTATATACATGCAGAGTTATTTTGAAACTATGAAAGGCAGGCACGGTTTGCGCAGTTGGTAAGATCTCTCCCCAGTTCGATCCCCAACTCTGTCACAATTTTAAAGATATTTGTGCAACCTTTTTTTCCGCCTAAGCTAACTCAGCTCTCCATCCTTCCGGGGAAGGTAAATGAGTACCAGCGTCTGCTGGAAGCTAACATCCCCTTCCAAATGTTTTCAGTAGCATTTTGAGATAAAATAAAAAAATCAAGAATGGAAACTAAAAACAGAGATAGGAATTAAATGATGCTACAATACTTTTGTTTCCATATATAGCACCTCTGTGTATGGATGCGTATCAAAGAAATACGGTATTTTTTGTTAGGTCATAGTTACTATGGTTAGATTAGTGCTCTCTTAAGATTTCAGCCCCCGTGGGGGGGGGGGGGGGGGGGGGCGGCCGGCCGGTGTGGGGGGGGGGGGGGGGGCCGGGGGG
>JAPEIX020074223.1:0-10957 GCA_026122405.2 Zoanthus sansibaricus | reverse complement strand
CGTGTCGGTTTGAGGATTCAAAAGGACGCCATTCCATTTGATGATACATTGTTTGATGAGCGTGTGAGGCAAATTGATGGTGGGAAAGAGGACATCTTGCGTGTGGTCGGTGGCCGTAGCCAAATTTTCCCAGTCTGTGTCGCCATCGTTGCGTTTCTGGAGCCTTAAGGTCATGCTGAAATAGGAACGGTCCAAGTCCACAAACGTGTCGGTGGCCGGAATGAGAAATTCCATGGGCGACAGATTATCCGACAACGGCGAATAGTCGTGGAACCGTTTTTCTTTGATGCTGGTGTCGGTTCGGGGCAGTTCGAACAATTGCACTTCATGGTCGATGGTGGGTCTGGACCCTGTGTACGGTACGATCTCCATGTTAACGGGACGATCTCCATGTTAACGGGACCTGGGTCGTGACGATCTAGTACGTCGACGGCGTGGACGTCTCCTTTTTATAAGGTTACTGCGATGAGAAGGTAAGGTCCCGATCGGATGCTGAGCGCGTTGAAGGAGTTGCAGTAAGGACATTCTTCCTCCTTTCATACCCTTCGGAGCTCGATGAAAACGAGGTCTGTTATAAATCTGTTTCATACGCTGCATGTTTTTTTCAGCTACCAAAAATGTCCCGTGCTCGTTTGACGGCACGTCCAGGTAAGCTCTTGACCCGTTTGACCGCTCATCCCGGCAGAGAGCGGCAGACTTTACGTTTGAGTTCTCGCTTGACTCCCCTTTTAAAATCTTGCTCGAGCTTGCGTTTCACGGCTTTTTTATTGATGCTTTGAATCCCATGATCTAAGCCTTGTTGGATGAGCCGATTGACGTCGATTCCTCTCAAACTTTCGGTGGCCCCCGCTAGAGCTAGATCGTCTCGCAACCCTCGTCCGTGTTGCTGACTCGAACGGTAGAGACTTCCACCACGCATGATTCTTATCATCTGACGGCTTCGGGACACCGTCTCTGTTTTTATCTTCTTGTTCTTTTTATTTGCAGCTTGGGTTTTGGTATGATAAAAGCTCCTGGCGATGCTTTCATCTCTTGGAAGTCTACGGACCTTTGGTTGCGCCCAAATATAATAGGATGGTTGTTCATTTATTGGAGCGTGGGAAGGGCTTTAAAAAGTGGTACCTGTGCCAACGCAAAGGTCGCCTCCAAACGTACTAAGGTTGGTAACCTACATTATGTTTTGTAGATTGGGTGTTGGCAAGGTCCGATCACCGGCAACTGTTATCATTTTACATTTGGGGATCCACCCTGGCAGATATGCAACAGGAAATGTTAGGTCAGTTTCCTTCTCTTTATATCTCGTTGTGAAACACCAAAGTGATGCTGGTGGGTTTGTCGCTGTCGAATTTCACCAATTTGCCGTCTTGTTTGCTGAAATGCATTTCGATGGTTTCCATGATATTGCTGCGAATCCCTTGGAACTGCAAATGGCAAGGTTCGATGTACATGGTGCCTTTCTCTTGACGATTGTAGGGGATTTCTCTCAACAGGTCGGTGATTTGCCCCCCCACGATACTGCTGGCGGCCACGTCACTGTGCACCATCAAGGTCCGAGCCGGGGAGCCTCGTAATCGGTTTAAGCGGCATTCAGATTAGTGAAGCACCAGTTGAAGAGGGGAGAGAATTCCACGGTCCGTTTGCGAGCGTCAAAGCGAACCCTATCAAACGTGATAAAGTTGTGCGGTGGATTTTTCGTCGAGAAGTCCTGGTAAAACACCACCGAACCGCTGTTGATCGATCCTTCACCATTATCTTCCATTGGAGATTAGGACCGACATCGTAGACTCCCTCGCGGACATGGACGATCCATCCCATCTTCAAAGCCAAATCGGTACGGACCTTGAAAGTGCTTTGTATGCGCACCATGAGCGTTCGACTGTGATCCAGTACCATCTCGGTCTGGTTGCCTTTTACGTCTATGTAGAAGCGGGGTGTGTAATGGTACAATTTTTTGGGGTTTCCGGTTTCTTCCATCAGATGGCCTTTGGGAGCTAAAACCACCCCACTCTTTGCATCGGTGAGCAGGTAGGTACACTGGGTGTTCATGTGGTTCACCAACGAGGTCATGAACGTTTCACTGTCGGTCCCTTCCCATTGGGAGGCCATCGCGGGCAAGACTCGTATGTTCTTTCCCAAGGCTATTGCCCCGTTTTTTCCCAATACCCCTGTACATCCGAAAAAGGCATGCGAACTCAAATCAGCATCCGATAGTTTTTCACTGTCTTCCAGGTCCTTCCAATCCCCGTAGCCTAACCGGTCGATGATACTGTCGGTGGTATCGGGATAGGTGGCGCCACTCAAAGCCACTTTCCCATGGGGACCTTGTAGATCCAACCGTTGCGGTAAGCGTATCTTGAAACTGTTGGCCTGGTTAGCTGGGAATTCGTTGACGGAGGCCGTGCTCGGTAAGGTCACTTAAAAAGAACCCGGTTTAGTGAAACGGAGGGTCATGCTACATCGTTTCGATGAATCCAATTGTTTTATTTTTTAGGCCAGCCTTTCCACTGCACGTACAAGTGATCGCCCCGTTGTTTCAAGACTTTCTCGATACGCCACACGGTGTCGTCGTCGACGTGGACTTTTTGAAGTTCCTGGCTGTAGAACGTGCCTACAATGGGCGTCCCGTCCAGTTCCTTCACTTTATACGTGATGGGGCCGATCGAATCCTGGAGCACCCGAGTCACCTCGAACACTTCTTCGGTCCATTGCGGTAAGTACCCTTTTTTAAAAGGCCGTCGGGCTTGACTGAGACGTACTCGATCTCCTACTCGAAAGGTGGGTGTCCTCGAAGCGTGTTGTCGGAGAGACTTTCCGTACAAGGTGTGCCACACTTGCTTTTCGTTTTGCCAGGTGACGTCTTGGGGTGCTCGCTTGATGCTGCGGTGGATGGAGGCGTTGTAGTCGCGCACGAGATCCTGTAAGACGTCGATGTAACGTAGCGTGTTGGCGGCCGTAAAGTAGCGGTACATGCGTCCTTTCAACGTGCGATTGAACCGTTCGACCAAGGCGGCTTTGGCGTCGCCCGACGTCGAAAAGTGATGAATGCCTCGTTTTCGAAAGAGGGCTTGCACGGTGGCATTGTAAAACTCTTTGCCTTTGTCGGTTTGCAGTTGGCGAGGTTGACGGGGCGACGCCCGTTTAAACAATTTCTCCCAAGCTTGTTTCATCTTCGGGCCCGATTTATCGTGCACGGGTTCTACCCAGGCATACTTGGACAGAGCATCCACCACCGTCAACAGATACTTGTTGCCGCGATTGTACTTGCTGACTTTTTGCATGTCCACCAAATCGGCCACCCATTGATGATCCATGCCCATCACGATCACCGGGGTGGTCGGAAACGTCCGACGGACCGGTTTGTGCAGAGTATAGGCCACATCGCGTTCCAAAGTGCGACGGACACGTTTCACCGATAAACGTTGGGCTTTCGCAAATCGTTTTATTCCTCCTAAACTTCCTGATTGGGTCGGTTGTTGATACGTTTGACGTATCGCGTCGAGGACGTTCTTCTGCTGCTGCTGCTGCTTCTGTTTCTTCTTCATCGCGTCAGGTCCTGTACAATAGCGTGCACCGTGCCCACCGTCATCTTATAGAGAAGATTCCACAGGCAACAGATCGGTGAAATGGGGCAAGGTCGGTAAGAGGTCGGGCACGTCGTGTTGCATCTCTCAATAATACAGGTACGCACGATCGTCTGGATAATGATGACTCAACCACACCACGTAGGCGGCAAATCGACCCCAATGCCCGGGATGATCCTCCATCACTTCTTCGATCATCTTCAATTGTTCTTCTTTTGTATTTAAAGGGATGTAAAACAATTTCGTCTCTTGAACGGACAAAGCCGTACGGGCCAGAGCTCGATACATCCACCACGTGAGTTTCATTTTAATGAACAAATGAGAGACAAAAAAGTTGAGACTTGCTTCTTATGTCTTTTTCAGATCCTCCTCTTTGAAGACGAGGACGAGGCCCATCGCCCTCTCTATCACGTGCATCTCGTCCACGTCCATCGCCCTCGTGGACATTATGTCGATCTTTGTTTTGAGGACCTTCAAACCAAAAGGGATCGGCTCGGTGGCTTCTTTTAAGGGTTAGTAATATTTCTTCTTCTTCTTTTTAGATTCTCGACCTGGTCGGTGGTGTGAATTACGAATACACTTTCCTGTCGGATCACCATACCCATTTTGTCGATCAGTGTTGGGTTTATGCACCAACCAAGGGACGCCACGTGGACACTCTTGTTTGTTTTGCAAAGCTCCTGCGATCCCGCACCTCCTTTTAATTCTTGGTTCCTTTTCTTTTCATCTCAGGTGAGAACCGTGAACCATTTGTATCGTTGTTACCATCTGGTTCGTCTTTGAAAACCGTATCATTGGCCTTATGGGTTAGCGATGTTTGGCGATTGCCAAACGGTAGAAGCGATAGAGGGTGAAGACTTTTACGACAGCCTCAGACGTTTTTATTTATCTTTTTTTTGTAGATCCTCGTCACCTTAGACGGACCTGGGTTCGAATATACACCTCTGTATCACACCCATCTTATCGGCTGGTTATCGAAAAGAAATGTACATGGTGACCAGGGGTGTTATGCTCTCTCTACAGCCGAAATCACAAGTCAACACCTCCTATGGTGATACTTTTCTGTTTTTTTCTTCCAACTAGATCCTCTTGGGCCTCGACGATGATGACCCCTCGTACCATGACCACCTCGTCCATGTGTGTTGGTTACGTCACGCTTATGCAACGTGGGCTAGTTCATGCCCTGCCCAACTCCGTCATCTTTCCTGACGTATTAGCCTCACATCGAGGTATTTTTTTCTATATAACTCGATTCGTGTTGCTTTCCCCTTCACATCTTTGGTTTCAACATCCACTTCTGTGTCGTGACGGTGGGCAACAGACCGAACTAAGTGATCGTCTCAACCAAGAAGCTCTCATGAGCATCCTAAACGTCTCTTGGGCGAAGCTACCGAACCCGTACCCTTGTACGAGATCATGGTGCAACAATTACTAGAAGGTCAAACTCTGCCACCTGTCAAATCCAAGTATTGTCCCTTTCATCAAGTGATCCTCGATTACAAAATCACCGACACCCATTGGGCCTACTACCGCTGTCCAATCAAAGCCTGCCCCATGTTTTGCGGTGCTGATCGTATCAATGATTGGCTGACAGGTCTCGACGCCCAGTTGAATCCATGCTATAAAGAGCAACCGAACGCCGACCTCACCATCAGATTACCGTTGGTCTGTTTTTGCAAACACGAATGTTTTCACAGTTTGAAACTCAACCAGAGTCACAGTCCCAAGAATCCCAATCGTTTCTACCTCGGTTGCAAGCATCGAAACTATCAAACCCCTACCAGTTGCTCTTTCTTTCAATGGCTGGATCTACCTCTCCTCTCCGACAATGGCCGAGCTTGGACCCTGCCCTGAAAGACAAAGCCAACAACACCTGTTTCATGCTCGACCTGGATGGCTTCTTTGTTCAAGACGGTTTTCTCGTTCGCGAAATGGCATGGTGGTGCCTTCACGACCTACGTCAAGGCGGCTCATATCATTACTTGCCTAAAGATACCGTACCACCGTTTATCTCAACAAGATAAGCGTACCGTCCACCACGTCCAACGTCACGTTCACGGTCTCTCGTATTATCCCCAAGCTTCCGCCTGTCCTCATTATTTCCTTCACCGAGACGTGCAAGAACTTTACGACACATACAAGACACTGACCCACCTTTACGTGGCTTACAAAGGAGGCACCCTCAAAAAAGATTTATTAGAACGTTTCAACATTCTTTGTTGGAATTTAGAAGAGGCAGGGTGCCCTAAGTTCGAACGCTTAACTCGTTTAGGAACTGTTTCTTCTTGCGGGCAACATAAAGACTTTTCAAAGCATCATTGCCATAGAGTTCGAATGTTATCATTTTGTCCAATGGCTTCGCCGTTACGTCTTAGCTTTATCGTACGACACCAACTACATCGATTGGCACCGTCTCGCTGATTTTATGTAAAATTTTTTGTAAATATAGGTTGTTGTTTTTTTCCTCCAAAAAAGGTTGTTTTTTTCTTTTTTTTCTCTTCTCAGGTGGCTGTTTTCGTGGGGCATCCTTTCAGTCTGTGGCAACCCATGTGCCATAATGTCGTTGTGTTAGGGGTATCGACGACGATCAATCACAGTCATTACACTAACATCTTCCGTTGCCCAATACAACGTACACTAATGCTTTCTTTTTGTACTTCTCATTACGAGGGAGAAGGATGGATTGGTCTGAGAGATTAATCTTTTTTTTTTCGCAGCTTTCTGTTTGCACGGTCATATGGGGCTTTACGACTCGTTCCTCTACCTTTTGTCAGTGACTATCGGTGGTGTATGTGTGGACCTTGTCTCTTTCAATACACTTCGCCTGATCATTGGGATCTTGAAATTGCTCAAGGACGTAGTATTTGGTCGATGAAAAACGGGATACTAGATTACTGGTTAGGTAGTTCTCCATGACCGCGTCTCTATTTCGATTGGCCTCCGATCTAATCTTTTTTTCTTTTTTTCTTAACAGTTCTTAAACCGCAGTGTGAGGCAGTGTCTTTATTTCAGAGATAAATTCATTCGTCCCGACAACAACACTCCCTATTTCACTCGTTGTTTGTGTGGACCGTGCAACAGGCATGAACACAATTCTTATCCTCTTCTCCCGGACTGTGGATCTCAACGGTGTCACCATTTTACGTTTAATTTTAATCAGGGTCATCTCTGTGTTTCTGACAGCTATGATTATCCTAATAGCAGGCACACTACGACTTGGTTCAAACGACCTCGTCCTCTCCCTAGACGCAATTTCGAATTACGTCTTCGGTGGACTCCTGTCAACCCTCGCTATCTTGTTCATCATCATCACCGTTCTGGAACTTCAGGTTATAATTAGAATGTGCTTTTTGGCCTCCTGCCTAAAAAAGGGGGTTCTGGCCCAGATCCTGCCCGAGTACCCACCAGACATAATTTTTTCTCTCTTTTTTTCCTGTCTCAGGGTATGGTCCGTCTGGACGTCCGTGGTGAACATCAGAGTGACGATCGACGTTATTTCCATACTCTCTTCTTTATGATGGGTGGCATCATTTCGTCTCTAGGGTTAGGATTGGGCATGTACTACACTACTCAATATGCTCTCCAGTAATTTCTTTTTCTTTTTTTTGCTCTAGATCGTCTTTCGATGCCTGCCTTACATGGTCTGCAGTTCCCTTCAGTGCTTCACCCTCAACACTCGTTCTCTCATTCGTCTCTATCACACTCATTACACTCACCTCATCCCTGTTCATTTGTCTTTCTCTTTACGAGTGCAACATCCCAAACGCGTTCGGCCTAGAAAACGTTATCTTTAATTCCCTTCCCTCCAGCTACTCCCTGTGACACGCTTCAATGAATGGGATAGCTGCCTCGAGCACCTGCACGGCCATGTCGCTGATTTCAACCCTACCCACACGATCCCCTTCCGTATGGCCATGCACCGTGCCCGCCACGATCCCCATTACTGCCTCTGCCAAGGACTCAGCTACGCCTACAGACAAGACAGGACACTCCGTTATGTCGCTTTAACGATAGAACTTTATTTCAACGTTAATCATTACATGTACATATTAAAAAAAGATTTAAGAACACGAAATGTAGAGGTGTACGATAATAGCGATCGTTTTTTTAAAAAACAAAATGTTTTTTACACCCTATATCTTGTGTGGTTTATTTGCACAGATAGTCTCACATGACTTCAAACACGACATCTGCTTCTTCTAAATCCTTGAACTTTTCTTTCTCGGGATGTTTTTTCTCGTACTTTTGTATCTTGTCCCACAGGGCACACACTAGTTCCATCATCGTTTCGATGTCTTTGCAATCGCAAAAATCACACCACCATCGTAGTTCGTCGTATACACCCAGTCGTTCATCATCATTATCGTGTCCTAACCATTCCATCCAAAAATATTCAATGTTTGGCAATTTCTTGTTCCACCGTCCCATCACGTCCAACAGGATTTTCTTTTCCATCCATTTCTTCATACCGGTAGTTGTCATATTCTTCACACAAATGATCGTACCAGCTCCACCTTTCTTTATGCTCTTTCAACAGCTCGGCAAAACTTACGATCGCTTCGAAGATTTTGTTCCTTTTATCCCGACCCTTTGACTCGTTATCGGGTTGGACGTAATAGTTTTGATCGGTAATGATGCGTTGTAGATCGTAGACATCCGCTTCTCTTTCCATACGTTCCACCATCTCATCCACGTACATCATCAGGTATCGAATCGGACACTTGTTGCTGTCCATTTTTCTTCCAGGCTTTACAAAACTCGGTGTAGCCTGCCAAGTCTTTTTGAAAACAATATCATTCGTGCCGATCTTTTTCTTCCTGTTCTTTCAACAGTTTGGCGAAATTGACGATGGCTTGAAAAATTTTGTTTCTTATATCCTCGTACACTGACTCGTTTTCGAGCGAATATTCCCACAACCAATGCTCTCCATCCTCGATGATCCTCTTCCAATCGTACTAATCATCCTCCTCTTCCACAAACTCCAACACGTCGTTCACAAACTCTATCAAGTACTTAGGTTTGGTCAAGTTTACGTCCATCGCTCCTCTAGTCGTTCTTGCAACAGCTTGATAAAACTACCCAACACTTGTTCCTTTTATCCGAGTACTCTTCCTCCTCATTATAGTATTCTCGCACGTGATCGTCACACGTGATCGAATCTAAAAGGCGACGTAGCTCGTCTTCACTCGCTTGATTCTCCACCACTTCTAACAAATAGTCCAAATGACTCGCCAGAGCTTTGGGATTCGTATAAACATAGCACATTTTACAGCAGTTTCGTCAAGTCACAGGCTTTCTGTTTTTTCTCCACAATCTTTCGTTCACATCGCGCGATCTCTTTTTGCAACTGTTTCACTTGCTTCTCCTTTTCTTTTTCCACACACTGTTCTTTCGCCAAGGTATGCATCTTCTCGTACAATCCATACGTTGTTGACAATTCTTCAAATTCTACCTTCTTCTTCTCCAATACTTTTTCGAAACGTTTCAATCCACGCTTCGCTTTCAAAATATCCGCATACACTTGCAACTTTGCTTGAACTTGCTCCTGCTCCATCTGTAGCACTAAAATGACCGTTGGCAACACTTCACTTTCCTTTTATAGCTTTTTTCAATCGTCTTGAAACACGTGAAATTCGGATTCGGCTTCTTCGATAGTAGCGAATTTATGGGCGGGGATCTTCTCTTCCCTTGCTCGCACCAGCCGCCAGAGCCAACACACATCCCCTACGATCGATCGGAATTTCCTATCGAATATGCCCGTATACATTTCGATCTCCAAAAAAATAGCCAAATGTCTCTCATCTTCCATCATACGTCTCACAAATTTCTCTTCCTCCAAATCGTAAGGATGCTCGTCCCGATCTCACAATACTTCCAACAATTCCACACTCTTCTCCTCCTCCATCTCGCGAGCGACCCTTTGACTTTTGTGATAAAAAACACCCCTTTATAGACATGACGTTATCTCCATGACAACACACCCATGACGTCATCCCATGACCACCCTTATTTGGTTACAACCCCAACCCAGCTTGGTAACGGAGCCTTCCTTTTTAATTTATGCACGGCTTGGTAACCCAAAAAAAACTCGCGGATCCCTTGGTAGCACTACTCTCAATACACAAGGGGTACCCTGTTAATAGGGTTGGCTCCAGACAAGGGTTATCTTTCTTCATGTAAACAGGCCCTTGGAGGCTATAGTCATGCCATCGGAAACGAAATTGAGGATGGATGCGAGATTTCACATCTGATTAAAAACGTGCGAAAACACTGAAAGCAGATTATTTTTGCGTGTTGTTCAACTAATAAATCTGATAGTGATATAAATTAATAAAGCAAAGACCAATTTATGCAGCCCAGTTGGCTTGTTTTAACAAATATACACTCAAAGTAACAAGATAGTTTGGAGAATCCTCAATAGAAACATTAAAGACTTTGGGCGCGTTCACACGGCCTTTTGGACCATGGTTAAATTGTTTAACACGTTTGGACAAGATTTGTTCTGGAAGCTTGTTAATCCTTTGAGCATGATTAAGGTCGTTATCGCTGCAACATCTAAACCACGCTTGCGAGGCAGTCTTTTAACCATGGTTAATTACGAAGCGCGTTCACACGGCATTTTTTTTTAACAATGGTTAATTACGTTCACTCGTCATTTCGACTGAAATTTCAATAACACAGAGTTTTATTTGTTAACAACACGTAAGTGACACACACGTGTACTTGTCAACAGTCAGAGAATTTTTGCGAATGCATATCAAGAGTCAAAGTTATTGAGCTGCATTGTTTTACATGGCTAAATTTACTGTTCCTTGTTACAGAAGTTTTTTAATACCCGATATAAATGAATTCACTTATTCGATCATTTATATGTACCTAACGTAGGTAGAGTGTGCAATAAAAGACTACTCTCTGCAAGGGCGCGCAGTGAACTCTGGTTGCAACGCAGTGAATTCTGGTTAACACAGCAAGCAGATGAAATCGAGGTTTTTTCTAGATTTTGATCATAAATTGCTGCTCGCTCGCTCCGCAGCAATAATGTGCTCTCTCAAAGCAGTTTGTTTCTGGTACCTTTTTAAATCGAGGCACGGGCACAATACAACATCGTCTTTAATCAATCTTTGTCCCACTATTTGTTTTAAATCCGTGGTCAGGCTAGAGCAATGTACTGAACAAAAAAAAACATCCTTTAAAAAAGGCACGCTGCCATAATTTTAACCATTGCGCTCTACTCGGATTGAATCAATCAATCGACGTCTTTATTTCCTTGTCTCTGACCGAGGGTTATCATAAAAAAATTATGAATGAATGCAAAAAATAATTTGTCCGAGAGTCAAAAAGTATTTCTGCTCTCAGAGGAAAGAAACTGCAACTAT
>JAPEIX020074103.1:0-10961 GCA_026122405.2 Zoanthus sansibaricus | reverse complement strand
GCTTTATAAGGCGGTGTCTGGCTTCGTAACAATTTCATTCTCTATGCTGTGAAACACAAGAAATGGGTGGGAATGTGAGAATCAATTTCCCTCGGGCGTAAAGGGGGAAGTATATATATACTGTATAATAAATAACAAATCTGCAGTTTTATGTAATTAAAACAAATTGGAAATCAGAAAAAAAACAGCAATATGCTTGTCATAGATGGGCAGGGGTTTCAATAACATTAGTTATAAGTGGCCATTGAAGGTGTAATAGGCGGCTGTGACCACTAAAGGGGCCGTAAGGACGTAAGGGCCAAACAGACGGCGGTAAGAGATCCCACAGCAGGCGGTAGACCGCCGGTAACCAGCTTTTATTGAAACCCCTGCACTTGTATCCACTTAGATACAGCTTTATAACTGATAAACTGTTGTTACATTAGCCATATTTTTTCTTCATTTTGTTTCTGATGTGCCATAAAAATTGTGAGTTTCTATTAATTCAAGATAAAATTAATCTTTCTGATAAAGTTTCTGTTAACTGTGCAGGCGACGATGTCGAGCTAGATTTTTTGAGTATGCAAAGGATTTGTTGCACACTTTACAGGAATAGGGGCGTTTTCCCGAATGGGACTTCATGTGCATTGATAGAGCACTCGAGGTGTGGAAAGACTTTTCACAGCGCTTACATTTATAGGGCTTTTTGCCTTTGTGCCTGTTAAGGTGCTCAGCAAGTTGTTGTTTTCGGATAAATCTTTTTTTGCAGTATTTGCAGCGATAAGGCCGCTCTTTCTTGTGGCTATCAAGATGGGTTCTGAATTCAGCAGAGGAGGAAAATGTCTTAGCGCAATGTCTGCAGGAGAAAGAATATTCCCTGCTATGGGTTTCTAGATGGTATTTGAGATTCGCTTTATCAACGAAGCATTTGTCGCAGTGGTCGCACTTAAAAGGCTTTATACCCGAATGTATACGAAGATGTCTTGTATAACTGAAGGGTCTCGAGAATGTTTTACCACAATGACCGCACTGTAACACTCTATTACCCTTGTGTGACCTGACATGCACTGTGAACTCCCTAAAGTCTGCAAACGTAGATTCACAATGATTGCAATGCCATAAATTAATTTCTGTGTGGAGTTGGAGATGATGGTCTTTCAAGCTACTCGAGCTAGTAAACTTCTGTTCACAGTGATGACATTGCCAGTCGTAATGCTTCTCGTGTGTTCGTATATGGTGTTTGTAATTGCTTGAATCTGCAAAAGTTTTTTGGCAAACACGGCATTTGTACGGGCGGACGCCAGAATGCAAGAAAATGTGACGCCTCAGGCAACCCTTCCTGGCAAAGGATTTGTTGCACGTAATGCAACGATGCGGTTTCACACTACTGTGAATAACCAGATGTTTGCGCAAAGCACTACAAGAAGCAAAGAGTTTATTGCATTCTTTGCATATCAGCTCACCCTCTTCGTTCTTGTGAGTAGCAACATGAGACACCAATTCGTTGTTATGAGAGAAAGTTTGCAAACAACATTTGCACTGCAACGGCTCATCTTTCTCGTGAACCCGCAAATGTTTCTTCATCACATAAGCTTCTTTAAACTTTTTGCCACATTTATCGCATTCAAATCGAAACTTATTAGTATGCAGAAGAGTATGTCTACGGAGACCGTCCCGTCTCTTAAATGACATGCCACAGGTATTGCACTCGTGAGGTTTTTCAATCTTATGAGCAGAACGCAGATGCTTTAAAAGTTCTAACGATGAAATAAATGCCTTCTTGCATAGTTTACAACGGTATGGTATTTTCTTGTTGTGTACGTGAAGATGGTCTTTAAGATCAACCACTGTCAGAAACGTTTCTCTGCAACGATTACACACAAATTGTTGTGCAGAGCTCCCTACCATGACGAACCTTTCCGCGTACCAGTTAGGTGCACATAAACCTAGAATAAACAATACGTGGACTTAGAATTACTACACAGATACAAAGCACAATATACAAGGGTTCGCTTCAGGGCGGACGCCGAACGCAAAGTCCGGTTATTTGAGATGTAACGTCCGGCAGTTCAGACATGAAATCAATCAAATATTTTATTTTTGTAAGCATTTTTAGCGTTTTAAAAAACCCTCCCGTTTAACCATTTCCGGTCCACGGAACGCGGAAAATTGTATTTTAAAGTGTCCTGTTCTACAAATTTCCCCCAGACCTCCCAGGTAGTAACTGCAGAACACTGAATTGCTGAGCGCATCGTTCTGCTTTGTTTGTACCACTGATTGGCTCGTTCGCGTCTTGTTCGAGTTTGGCACTAAACAAAGCCCATGCCGTTACATCATCCCCAGTACCCCCGTCCTCAAACACGGTTAGAAGGCCGTGTCTTCCTGTTTCACGTCCTTATGCTAAATGAGTCTAATGTCTATGCTATGTGTAAGTACACAGACATTTATCTCAGTTAACAAATACTATCCTCTTTGATGCAAACTTCAACATCTTGGAGTTAAAACTCCCAAGTTTGGTTGTATGTCTGGAAGTGAAGTTAAAGTTAGGGTCTGTTATCATTGTTTCAGAACAACACTGATGAAAAATGACTGAAATATAGTAGTGAAAGAATTAGCTAAATAACTCTTAAAGCTTAGCGAGGTTGAGCTAAAAATTTCAAGTTTCCTTCTCTCTCTACTTTCGATAATACCGGATTTTTTTAAACTTAATTTTGAAAAATTGGTGACTTAGTCCTTGGAAATGAGCCTTTTACAGTAATTAGTCCATACAGGGAAAACATCTCTGGCTAAGTCCTGTACGTGTTGTAAGGTCGTTTAAGCTTATCCCTGTTTTACCTCTGTGTTTTATGCACAAAGTTAAGTTGCAATGGATTACTTCTCGTTTTTTGTCCTAGCTTCAATGTTAGAAAACGGATTCTTAAATACTGACCTATCCTGGATATAATGGGTAAACAAGTTGCATTATTTTGATAAGCTCTGCTGATAAAATATGCCACTTGTGTATTCCCTTGAAAGAAATGTTTGGTGGTATTCATTTTAACTTTTAAACCACTTGATTATTGCTCTCCTATTTCCAGAGATTAGATTATACACACAAGATAAATCTGAGTGAAGAGTTAAATTGCATTGATTTCACAAACCTGAATTTAACATAAAATGCTAAAGATTTTAACCTTTGTGGATCCATCACAATATCCCGGACTGCTTTATCAGCTTTAGAGTCCACCTCAAGGAAGGTTTTACTTTCTTCTGTTGAGACAAGGGGGCCATGCGAACACTCTCCATCTTCCCACTTGTGTTCACCACAGACATGATGAACTACTCCAAGCCGCATGCTCTGTAGGTTAACAAAAATAACTGTGGAAATGATATCAATAGAAAGCTAGGTATACAGAACATTAGGAGCATCAATAGGGAACTGCATCTAAAAATTACATGCTTATTAAATTTGTAGTTATGTCTTTTAAGTAAATTACATACAGTAGCGTGAAGAATACTTAAAAACTGTGTAGATTTTTCTAGAACACTTAATATTTGTCTTGTTTACGTTAAGGAGACGTATCTAAAATTCTATAGAAAATTCCAGAGGTTTCGATGTAATGCTCCTTTACTTAGATTAGGTTTTAGGATGTTCTGTTAGTCTAAAAGGATTGTTCTTAAGTGTAGAAAATAGCTACTTTTAAGCGTGATGTAATCTACTATAAATAGAACGCCAAGAGACTATATGAGCAAGATAAAGAGAGTTTTTGGGTAGTATTTTTCAGAGATAGTATTAAGAGTTGTTACAAAGTTTTTGATAAGAGTTATCAATAGTCATAAATTGTTTAATCGTACAAACTTTCAGCATCGAATCAATTGTAAAGGGTATTGTACAACGTTTATACAGTGAGAAATAAAGACCCTCGGCAGAAGGAAATATTTGTGGTTATCTTGCGTCCATACAGTACACATATATATGAGCAAATTAACAGATATAGATACTCAAAGCATTGGAGTTTAAACTGGAAATTTCATCATAAAATAATGCATTGATAAGGAAAGGTACCTACTGTTAGGGCCTTTTCATCCCCCTTACAATTTTCTGCAGAATGCCCGAAGTGATTTCGTATTGGTTGAATTCATTCTGCAATGGCATCACATCCTCTAACTTTAGAAGCCTGCAACAACACATAAATTATTTTTTACCAGCCACACTTTTAAAAGTGTTTAAGTTTATCCACGGAGATTCAGATGCATATCAGTTGGTCTAAAAATACTTGGTGCTTAAGTGTTATGAAAGTTTTTACAACTTGGTTAGTTATTGTAAATAAGTATTCAATTCAGCCCTCGGCAGCGATGTATTTATCTTATTAAACTACCTATCTATCTTAGTTTCCTTGTTTTGCCTATATCAAAAAAAGGGTAAAGTGTTGTGTTTTCTAAAGTAAACATGTCTGTTTTGTCTAAGGAAAGAAGGTGAATGGTCATTGTCATGTCGTTGTTCTTTACGTTATCCTTCATGCCGTACTCCGTCGCGTTTTTCTGCAATTTATCCATCATGTGCTGAAGTCCGTATATAAACTGAAAAATGGCTTATTTCAAGAATTGTGCTGTGCGTTTCATCTTTGCGTCTTTTTCTACAGTACTTTATACTTGCATAAAATGCCACAAAGAAATAGAATTCCTATGGAACGCAGACAGCGAATAGTTCGTGCTTTCAAGGACAAAGCGGATGATTTCTTGTTAGACTTTGTTTCATGAGCAAATGTGAGTATCTTTTGTAGTTTGTGCGACGCAATCAAATTGACCCACACGGCCACATGCGAGTAGCCATCTTGTCGCTTTCTCACTCTTAGCTTTTTCTTGGTTCTTTTGCTATTCTGACATCGATTCTTTTATTTTCCTGGGGCTTGGAAAACGAATGAGCACTGTACCTTCTGACAAGGATATCGGCTATCTGACTTGCAAATTCCCCAACAACAATGCTTCGTTGATCCCCTTTTTTCATGTTCACTTGTATTTGTCCGAAATTTGATCCCTATATGCATTGTGCGTTGATGTCACCAAACTATCGAATGTTTGTTTTATAATACCAAATTTTTGAACATGTATTTGACTTTATCAAGACAGCTGTGTCATTTCTGAAAACGTTTATTTTCTACCAGAGGTGCCTATCACCCAGAAAAACCTTTAAATAGAAAGGGGAGAAAGGGAAGGGGGGGGTGGCAAGGAAGTGGAAAAGTTATTAAACTACATTGTTCAAATAGAATAACTGTAATGCCTGAAATGTTTTAATCTAACAAAATATTATTGTTACAAACAGGTGTGACATGTCGAGGGCAGATAACTACTACAGCGAAGCTCCCAGGGCCTTGAGCTTAGCAGCTGTAAAACTTTATGCATCAGTTAACAAGTTTTGTTTTATTGAAACACCCTTGCTCAACATTCCTTTGGACAATATTATCCTAAACGAGCTCCACCTCCTGCTAAGATTTACGGATGTCTTAATCTCAAATGTGATTGAGGATGGCATTGAGTGGGATGATTTTACAAAGAAGAAATGGGAACAGAAAGGAATACTCCTTAGGAAGCTTTCACAGATCATCAACAACTGTGGGGTTACATTTAGTGTTTGGGAGAAAGAGACGTAGATGGGCAGGGGACAGGGAATATGGATTGGAGATGTTTAATGGGAGATGAAAAGAAAAAGCTTTTAAGAACGTTCCCAGCTAAACTTCAGGCAAATGTGTTGATGTCATTATTTTAACCAGACACTTGTGCAACAGTGATCAAGCTGTGGAAGATATCAGAATATGTATTGGACTAGAATGTATTCATAAGTATATGTTGATAATGAATCCAAGAAAGTAACAGTTTTCAATGTTATGAAAATAAAACTTAATCAAATTATTGAATAAAAATAAAAGGTTGAAACTGATTTGTTTAAAACGTTAAATAGGTATATATACAGTTAAAAATTGTTTAAAAATATATAATCTAAAAATTTACTGAACTTTTCACCCTAATCAAGTTACTCCAACAATTTAAAATTTCTTACACAAGTTTGCAAACACACATCAGTCTTAAAGTTCCCTTGCAGGACTTTTCAGATATTTATTTTGGCACAATTTCTTCGCAAGAGCCAGAAGATGTGGAAAGGTGTGAGTCGAGGGTGAGTATTTAAAAGCACTAATTTCACACTATGAATTGTGAAAACAAATTAAAAATTGTATACCTTTTTTCCGAGGAGAATGTACTTCATCATTCACAGATAAAAAACTGGATAAAACTATTCTAGACCTTTGGAAACTTGAGAAAAGGATATGCTTGCCACTGCTTATCATCTTCAAGATGCTATGAACAAATTTAAGAACGTGAAGCATTCAGTGAATAAGGTTTTATTTTGTAGTTTATATTTAAAAATACCAAAACGCATGTCTTTACTCTCATATTAACAAATTATCATATTTATCATTTTATTACAAAACAGAAAGTAAACTTTTATTGGAAGTTTTGTTATTGTGTCAAAAGCATTCCACCATGGATAAACGTGAAACAAGGAAGCAGAATAAGGGTGGACAGCTCAGTCAGCCAAATAGAACTAGATAATCTGAAGAATAATGGATTGCCTCTTGAAATCTGTACTGACCCTTGACGTTTTTGATTTTCAATAAAACGAATTTTGTTGACTAAGTACTGTACAATTTGTATTTCTCCTCTACATCTTACTTTATATCAATTTTCCAGACCCACGACATGCAAACGCGCGCCGAATTATGGAACGGCGCAACTGTTTTTTACTATTACATTTGGTGCTAATACCATTATATGTGGTGCTAAGTTCATTATATGCGGTGCTTAGTTCATTATATGTGGTGCATAGTTTATTACATGCAGTCCCTAGTTTATTATAGGCGGTGCTTAATTCATTATATGCGAGGCCTAGTTCATTAGATGGGTGCCTAATTCATTATATGGGGTGCTAAGTTCATTTTATGTGGTGCCTAGTTCATTATATGGGGTGCTTAGTTTATTATATGCGGTGCCTAGTTCATTATATTTTGGTGGCTTGTTCATTATATGCGGTGCCTAGTTCATTATATGGGGTGCCTAATTCATTATATGCGGTGCTAAGTTCATTATATGCAGTGCTTAGTTCATTATATTATATGGTGCCTAGTTCATTATACTCGGTGAGCCTTGTTTTCGGATCCATGGGGGAAAGGCAACGAGATCGGGTAGCCTGGTGCTGGTGACGAAAATTATTCACAAACATCGGCCATTTTAATTCTTAAGTATTGGTGAGCGATATGGAGGAAATTTTAAGGGAGTTAAATCTAGGAACGTTAATAGAAACTATCAAGGCTGAAAGGGTCAAGCCGGACCTTGTCCTGACAATGTCCGATGGCAATTTGAGATCTCTTGGTGTTGTGACAATAGGTGATTGTGTTCGCCTGCGATGATAATGCGAACAATTCGAGCAATGTTGCAAAACCCAAAAGAGTGATGGTGGCGAACTTACTCATCACGAGCGAATTGCAAGTGAAAGAAATCATTTGTTTCAACCAAGCACCAGTTTCAATGGTAGTAGCAGATCTGGAACATCTAAGGGTAAGAAAAGGAAAGCAGGTCAAACGAGAACCTGGACAGTTCAGTTTGTGTGCTTGGCGGACAAATTCTCCCATAAAACACCGACTGCAGTTGAAAAACAAGTATTGTTTAGGGCTGGAGTTGACTTTAAAAAAAATAGAGCTAAACCTTGATGACGATGAAGAAACGGTAAGAGATAAAATCGTGTCAGATGAAAAGTACTCTTTGGGCAACCCATTTGGATTTCCTGCTCTTGGCTCGTGTGGAGGGTTTGAATTATTCCAGTGTCTGCCAAACTGCAGAGATTTGGCACGATTAAGTTGTTCTTGGAGTACAACAAAGCTAAGAGCTAGTTTAGGTGGTAGTCAGGGCAAGATATACCTTGTACCAATCTAGAAGGCATTGCCCACCAGAACTGCAGATTATTGGGAAATGTCCACGGTGAAGGAGAAATGCCACATTTTGCCACAAAAATATACAAAATCAAGAGTTGCGAAAATACTTGTGGGAATGTCAGGATGACTTGGCCCTATCTGATGATGACATACTGTCACAGCCAGTCTTTGATTCTGTTACCCCCCAAAATAACCTAAGGCCCATAGCAAGTGAATCAGAACAACAGCAGGACAGCACTGGTTGGAACAGTGTTGCTCTTTAAAGTGCTCCATCCTCAACTACAGACTTGCAGGCAACATCAGAAGAGACAAGAACTGATGTGAGCAACAACACCACTGAAAGTAAAACTGCAGAAAATAAAATGTCTGTGGATGAGAGGGTTGAGAGGACAGTCAATTATTGCCAAAGCAATGACATTAACAATCAATTAACACATCATTTACAGATCTTGAGATGCTTTCAACAATACATGGTGACTGGCAGAAAACTTGAAGTGCAACATGCCTATGAACTGATAGAACGTGATACAAACTTCATCAATGTAGATCGTGAAAATCTGTTACAAACTTCATTTGACGAGATAAGTTCATTAAGGGATTATCGTAAAACATTGGAGGTGCAGTTCTATAATGAGGTGAGCATTATTTGCCAGTTTAGATTTATAAGGAGCTGTGTTGTCAACTCAACAGAGATATTTTTAAAACAAAAAAATACAGTTGAATGACTGGGGCATAATAAAACACTCAATATTTATATTTCAAAAAGAAACTGTTTTCCCTGTGTTAGTTTAATACCAAATGCTTGTAACATACATTTATAAAATCTATATATAAAAGATAAAAATGAAGGGGCTAGCTATCTAAAATAGCAGTGCAACTAAAATGAGATGGACAGTTTGATACAAACCTGTTAGAAAGGTTATTTAGCTTGAAATACAGAATACAGAGTCAGTAGTAGCTAAAACAATAACATTAAATTATAACTTTTTTGACTCCAAAATGAGATGTCTAGCAGCCCTGGAAATTAGAACATCTTAATCTTGCCTTATGTTAAATATTACAACGGAATTAAAGTAAGTGATAAAGCCTTCTCATTTTTTTGTTTTCATCTAGTAAACATTTTTGTTATTAATTTATTCAAATGTCCCTTTTGTTGTTATTGCTGTTATATACTTTTTGTTGGTAAAGGTAAAAGCCTATTGAGATAGTATTTAATATCTCTTAACACATAATATTGCATTTGCTGAATTTTGTTTACCTCTCATTTGTTATTGAAAGGAGGCTCAAGATTATGGTGGGCCCCGTAAATATTTTTTGTCTAGTTTTGAATGAAATCAGAACCAATTATTTTGACAAAGGCATGAGGTTTCTGATGAAAGAGCAATATAACATTGGTGGAGTGTTACCTGGTGGGTAATTGCTTATCAATTTGAAATTTATTTTCTAGATAGTAATTAGTCTTGGAAACATTCAGTCATGGTTGTTGGGGTACCAACTGTACAACCTTTTTGTGTCTCTTCTATGCATACATAGTACTTAGCATATTCTGCTCGTAATCTGTTACAAATATAATTACAGTCCATTAAGTATTTGAGAGTTAGCAATTGAGGTCTTTACCCAACTTCCTTTTGCAAAATAGTGTAATGTGTTTAATATCTTCCTCATCAACTATTTTCAACTAAAATGTTGGGGGTTAACAGAAGCATTAATGATACACGAAAATGATACATTCTCCTCTGCAGCACCAAAACTTTGCAATGCACTTCCCTTACACATCAAACTAACAGACAAATTAATTACCTTTAGTTAGTTTAAAAAGAAACTAAAGACCATTTTATTTATTTTCTAAAGCTGATGATTAGTTTGATTAGTATTATCATTACAGTTTAATTTTTGAACATTGTACACAGTAGCACGTTTTATTGTACATTTGTAAGGTGCATCTGAAAATTAATATTGATATTTGTACCATATAAGTTTCTTCATTATTGCTAAAACAACTACATAAATCCTTAAGATCATACTATCAGGTTGATCTTAACTTGCCCCTGGGCTATACTCTTATGTTAACCTTTGAAAAAAATATTTTTTTGTCTTTGTAATAGGTCTCAGTATTATTCAGAATGGAAAGTTTCAGCCTTTGTGAGTGAGGATATGCTGAAAAGTATCTTTAGTAACAGTGAAGTAGACCCATGCCTCATGGAATTGCAAAATGGGCTGAAGAAGGTTGGAACATATCACGTGAGTTATGGACACACAAATCAACCGTTTGAACACAGCTAGTTTTCAGTCCTGTAAACTTGGAATGTTGACTTATTTGAAAAATTATGTTATTTTATTTTTTCCCTCAAGATCGGGTATCAGTTACCATTGTTCCTACATCTGCTAAGGCCAGGCCCACCACAACCCTTGACTGTTAAAAATGTTGCAAACCTGCTTAAACCATCATTCAGTGAGGAGGGATCTAACAGCAGGAAATATGAAAATAGAGTTTATGCTATGTTCATGAAGTATTTGAGGGAAACTGGCAGTAAGTCATGATATTGATTTTTTGAAATATGTAAATACTGTATGTTGTTTTTATTTATAGCATAACAAAAGGATGCGTGCAAATGTAGGACTGTGTTACACCCACAATGCAAAAAAGCTGGTCATACGGAGCTTTGCTAGTAATTGAAAAATTTGTGTGTTTGTAGTCTTTAATATCTGTATTACATTTGAACCAGCAACTTGTTAGTTTCTAGTTTTTATTATGGGGAAATCAACACGCTCTCAGTCAAATAAATCGCCATCCAAAGCTCAAGATCCTCAAGCAACAATGGCGGCTTCTGCACAGAGTGATGGCGATTATATCAGCATGTGTGCAGTTCGGGAGTTATTAAAGGCTCAAGAATCAGCTACGCGATCATGCCTATTTTCTCTAAATGAACAGCAAAAGGTGTAATTAGCGTGTGACGTCATTATGACGTCATCAGAAGCGCCAAATCTTGAAATCCACCCATATTTTTCAAAATTTGT